>CM050412.1:36332235-36344735 GCA_027564155.1 Gymnocypris eckloni scoliostomus | reverse complement strand
TTTACATACCTCTGTAAGTGTGTGTGTGTGTGTGTGTGTGTGTGTTCTCCAATTCAGTTTCAGCTGCTGTTTAATGAATGCATGGGAACAACACCCCCTCCTATTCAAGAGCAACAAAGAATTCATTACTCATCTACTGTACAAGAAATAAACAGAGGAAGCAAGAAATATTTTTTACATTTAAAAAAATAGTCTTATTTAGTATTTATTACTAGTTAGTATTATTCATTTAAATTATTAAAGTTAATAATAATGTTTTCAACAGCTTTCAATGTTATTTATATTATTATAAATAATATTTTAATGCATTTTTATATTTCTATTTTATGTTTTATTTGTAAGTTTTAGTAATTTTGTTGTGCTTTTGCCATTTTATTATTTTCTTCTATTTATCTGTAATTATTTGTATTAGTTTATTTATTATAATTGCTTTTATTAATATTTTTCATTATTATATTATTATAGTATTTATTAATATTTTGAATTCAATTGTATTTTTAGTTTAGGTTTTAGTCATTTTATTGTGTGCTTTGGCCATTTTATTAATTTTATTTTAATATTTCACATTCATTTGTTTATTTATTGTATTATTTATATTTCATTTTATTTAAACTTTATTTCAAATACAGAGATGATTTTTAATAGCTTTAGACACAACACTTACAACTCTGGTTTGTAGGCACAATGCTTTCAGAAAACGGCACCAAAAGGAATAAGATTAATCAATCAATAAAGTTACATTTAAAAAAATGTATCAGAATAATCCACTGTCCTGACAATAAGTGTAGACTATTTAAAGTTGCCAAGCAACATGTTGCATTAATAGGCGAGCAGAGTTAAGTTGTTTGTATATCAATATTTTACAGAGGCTTTAAGAGCGTCTCATCCAGTCAGGATTTAGAGTCAAATCTATTGTATTTAATAATGGAACATTAATTTGAAATGTTTTGATAAACTGAAATCATGAATTGAGTTTGAATCTGACCTTGTAAATGAACAGTCTGCGGAGCTGCAGGGTACAGGCGTGTGTGTGTGTGTGTGTGTGTGTGTGTCCTGTGGGGGTTTCTGTCTGGCCCCTGTGCCTGCATCTATTCTGGGTAGGGGTTGTGGTTGCGCTCGTGTTGCCAGGGCCGGGAGCCGGTGCCCGGGCTCAGGGCGGGTGACAGCAGTGGTGGGCTGTCAGGACGACGAGAGGCCGTCTGGCACACAGGGAGCAGAGCCGCGGCGGTGATCTGGCACGTGCCGTCGCAGCAGGGCCCAACAGAACCGTGACAAATCGCTGAAAGAGACCGATTCAAGAGAGCAACACCATGCACCTGAGGACGCTGTCAGAGGACAAACACACACACACACACACACACACACACACACACACACACACACACACACGTCAGAATTCCAGCATGCATCCTGCTCAGAAACACGAATACAAATCAGTACAGCCTAAAACAAGCAAAGCATTTTCCTTTAATTCAAACAAAATAATATTTCAACCACTTTATATTCTGTTGTTCAGAAGCTGCTCTATGATAGCTCAGAAGATTTAACTTTGTATTAGACCTTTCTCCTAAAAAATAAATAAATAATTGACAAACGTGACGAAAATGATAAACTGTGTATAGCTATATTTTTCTAGATGGTTCGTTATATTTATTACATTTTATATTCTATTAGTGTATCAGTGTTATTTGGGATACTATAATAGTTTTATTAAAACTTTAATTCATTTAATAATTTATTAATCATTTTATTTATTTTTTATGTTTACCATTTTGATTTTAAATCATGTTTTAGTCATTTTTTTTTTTGTAATTTTTAGTTATTGTGTGTGTGTTAGTTTTTATTCATTTTTATTTCAGTTTTAGTTATCAAATTAAACAAAATGATGCTGCCTTGGCAACTGACTGAAAATAATCAATGCTTCATAACTTATTTTTATTTTATTTCAGTTAAAACTGCATTTCAGTACTGATTATATTCTGTATAATTTAGTATGTGATGAATAAAACCTTGAATCCTTGAATCCTATTTTATTTAAAGTAATGAAAATGTTTTTTATGGTTTAAATTTTTGTTTCAGTTTCAGCTTTAATTAACTAAAGTAACCGTGGTGTGTGTGTACCTCCAAAATTCCTTGCTGGTTCTGGTAGTTGGTGCTGCACTGTGGGACAAGGAACTTCGCTGCTGAAAAATCCAACATTGCTGGTCACCAGCCAAAGGTATGTTTTCTTCATTCACCTTCCACCAGCTAAACCAGCACTTTACTAGCATAAACCAGCCTAGACCAGCACTATACTAGTACTAATATAACTAGCATAAAACAGCCTGGACCAGTAATATACCAGCACTAACCAGAAAAAAACTGCCTGGACCAGCACTATACCAGCACTAACCAGATAAAACAGCCTGGACCAACACTATACCAACACTAACTGGCATAACCCACCCTGGACCAGCACTATACCAACACTAACTGGTATAACCCACCCTGGACCAGCACTATACCTACACTAACTAGCATAACCCACCCTAGACCAGCACTATACCAGCACTAACTGGCATAACCCACCCTGGACCAGCACTATACCAACACTAACTGGCATAAACCACCCTGGACCAGCACTATACCAGCACTAACTGGCATAAACCACCTTGGACCAGCACTATACCAACACTAACTGGCATAAACCACCCTGGACCAGCACTATACCAACACTAACCGGCATAACCCATCCTGGACCAGCACTATACCAACACTAACTGGCATAACCCACCCTGGACCAGCACTATACCAACACTAACTGGCATAACCCACCCTGGACCAGCACTATACCAACACTAACTGGCATAACCCACCCTGGACCAGCACTATACCAACACTAACTGGCATAACCCACCCTGGACCAGCACTATACCAACACTATCCGGCATAAACCACCCTGGACCAGCACTATACCAACACTAACTTGCATAACCCACCCTGGACCAGCACTATACCAACACTAACTGGCATAAACCCACCCTGGACCAGCACTATACCGACACTAACTGGCATAACCCACTCTGGACCAGCACTATACCGACACTAACCGGCAGAAACCAACTTGGACCAGCACTATACCGACACTAACTAGCATAAACCACCCTGGACCAGCACTATACCAACACTAACTGGCATAAACCACCCTGGACCAGCACTATACCAACACTAACTGGCATAAACCACCCTGGACCAGCACTATACCAACACTAACTGGCATAACCACCCGGACCAGCACTATACCAACACTAACTGGCATAACCCACCCTGGACCAGCACTATACCAACACTAACTGGCATAACCCACCCTGGACCAGCACTATACCAACACTAACCGGCATAACCCACACTGGACCAGCACTATACCAGCACTAACTGGCATAAACCACCCTGGACCAGCACTATACCAGCACTAACTGGCATAAACCACTCTGGACCAGCACTATACCAGCACTTGTGATTTGTCTTTCCTGTGAGCATGCACAAACATCCACGGTCATGTCCTGAACAGATTTCCACACAAACCTTTCTTTTTTATTAGCTCTAAGAGAAAGAAATAACTGAAATCCGTTGAGGACAACAGACCAAAGGTTCACACGGATCTCCCACCTAAAGCAATTTCATTAAAAATATGTTGCGTTCTTTTGGGATTGGGAAGTGTATCACTATCCACGCTGCCATAGCAACAAGGTCTATGTCATAAGGGGTCATTTCCTGAGTACAGTGGTATTCAGCACAGAATACAATGTGAGCACAGCTGAAAGGGCTCTCAACACTCACAAAAAAAGCAATGCTCATTTGCTGATTGTGTCTTTGTTTTGAGTATTATATATTTATTTATGCATTTAGTCACCGTTTGATTGACTTGTGGTGCAACAGATTGAAAACAACATCAGAGCTATGCGTGGACAAAGTGTATTGTTGATAAAGTGCTTTGCTTTTAGTGCATTGTGATTCAATTCTACTGCAGCAAATAAAGAAAAAAACATTTTCTGTTGCAGAATCATTCAAATGCATTCGTTTATGATTATATATTAAAGTACCATGTGATACTACCACTGCACTATGGTACCACCATTCGTTGGGAAACAATAAAGCTTGACAAATGCATTATGTAATAAACAGCATGGCCACACTCCACTGTTTTTCTTTTCATGGCAGAGCAACAGTTTGTTAAATTGTTGACATTTTTATAATGTGATCCTTGAAAAACAACAAATCTTGTGTATTTGAGTACTTACAACAAGCAATTCTTTGTACAAGTAATTTTGTAATTTAAACTCTAACTTGCTCAGAACAAACAACAGAACAAATGCTTTTTGCCTTTTTGGAGAAAGATTAATTTGATATAAAAAATGCTTAACACAAAACAAAATTGAACTGTTAAAAATGTACTCAAAATGAATTCAAACATCTGTTCATCATTAGTTCTTCAAATCAAATTTACTAAGCACGCATGCAATGTTTCCACAGTACCATGGACAGCGCAAATCAATGTGTCCATTTAAAGCTACTATTGAACATATTCAGTGAAGGAAAGCCCTTTGAATTCATTGTTCACTTCATTGTTTGACCTTTTGGAGATTGATGACACTGTTTGTAAGGGTCATTAGGGGTCAGCAACGGTCTACTCTGACATTCACTGTGGTCTAGAGTGGGTGTGTTGACCAGACGCAAGACACACGCATAAGACAGAAGACCCTACAAATCTATTATAGATGCATGGTAATTTAAGAATGGCGGCATTCAGAAGACAAAGACGCAGCTATTGAGAAAAAAAACTAATACAATTTCAGCAAGAAGAAGGTCAGGGCTCAGAGAAAACTGGCTATGAAAAAGGACTGCAACATCCATGCAAATTCCCAACTGCAACAGTGTGCTAAGCCCAGAACATGGAAAAGCGGTGGCTACCTTCATGAGTTATCTTCCTTTAGATGAGGTCAGCTAATTAACCTCCATGGATCAAGATAACCTTCCCTGGCACTCCTCAACTGGGCCGACCTGAATCCCTACGGATAATTGCCTCGTTGACATTCAGCCAATCACAAAATCCAAGCCTATGAGAATTCGGTCCATGCTGACGTGCCACACGTTCTACCAGTTGCAAGATTTGCCCCTTCAAGTCATTAAAGCCACATTGAAAGACTCCAATTAACCTCATCAGCTCCCGAGTCTTAACAAGGTGCTAAAAGCAGACAAGAAAATGTGTCCACTGCCATGATGAGGATGGAATCAGAGCCTGCTAATCCAATCTCATCTCCATTACTCAAAATAAGCGCACTAATTACATTTTCATATGCGTTTCAGGGCCGGTATAGATCAGTTTACCGCTAGCACCAAGAGGCAGCTTGATTATGCACTGAACGTTTTATTTTTTCTGGAAGTAGTCCATGTTATGTCAGTACGAGGGTGAGTGTGTCGAGGAGAATGAATGCTGTTAAAGTAATTATGCTCGTGAGTAATCACATTCGGGCTAAATAAATCTGACATGGACACCGCATTAGTCAGGGAAAGATGCTTCGTGCACGTATCTTAAAACATGAAACCTCAAAACTGTATGACTCATCTTCTCTCTCTTGAGTGACAAGGAGAAAGTGTCACCATGTCTGTCAGCGGAAGTTGCAGAAGTCTCCCAGGAATTCCAGTGCATTCCCAGAAAAGTGGGTCAGTGGGTTGTACCCTTTTAAAAGATTAATATTTTTTCTGAAAGTGCAGGGTCCACATTCTAGGAAGGCTTTGTATGTTTCTCATTACCTTGAAATGGGGTGCATCCGGAATTCTGCTGGAACTGGAAGTTGGTCACTATTATTGCTTTAGAGATGACATCAGTGGGCAGTGTCCCGCGGCCCCGGCGGCAGTTCTTGCACAGTGCAGGCGACGTCTCAGCACTGTGCTGGCAGACACCGAAGCCATCTAATTAACACAGGGAGAAGAGAGCGCTGTGCTGGCAGGTTAATTGAGCCTATGGGGCATTCTCTTACAGTAAGGGCTGATTCCATTTCCCAGAACAATGACTCCGCAACGTGGGTTTTCAAAACGCATTAGGAGCTGCATTTGAGGGAAAAGAAGTGATTATTTTGAGATGCGTGGTCTGAATCTCAAGTCTAATTCAACCCTCTCTGGCCACTACAGGTGTTTTTCCCCACTGCATTATTTGGTTATCACTGTATGCTTTTGTCATCGACGCATGTGCCACTGTTGAGCACCAGCAGCAGCTGTTTATCATTGTAGCTAGGTAACAACTCAAAAGGGGAAGACAACAGCATCCCATGGTTTTGTCCCTTTGCTTTTATTACCAAAACATTCACAGAACAGAACTTGCATCCACAATGGATGCACTAAAAGAGATTAAATGAATGCATTGTACTAAAATAGGCAAATTGTGTGTCATTAAATCGCTTGCATATCAATTCAAAAGTCCAAATAAATCGTACCTCTGTCTAATATTCCCAACTAGAACGTACTTAAGCAGGTTCTAGTGGGTCCTTGGAAAGATTTTGGCTTTGCTTTGTTAAACCTATAAAACCAACATTCTGTCATCATTTATGTCCAGGAAGTCCAAAGCTGCTCCTGGAGGGTCAAAACCCTACAGAGTTTAGCTCAAACTTGCCCCAATACACCTGATTGTAAGTTTATAGTATGCCTGAAGACATTGATTTGCTGCTTGTAGAGGTGCAGTGTTGAGAAGGAGCTTTATTGTCCAGGTATGTTTACACATACGAGGAATTTGTTATAGTGACAGAAGCTCCTCAGTGCAACAGAATGACAGCAACACGACAAGACACAGATAATAAAAGAACAATATACAAATGGGAAGGTTACTTTGGAAATGTAATAGGTTACAGATTACAAGTTATGTATTAAGTAGTGTTATTAAAGTAATTTAAACTATTACATTTGGTTACTTTTTGATTACTTTTCTAAATTTCTAACAACTGTTTTTAACTTTTAATAATTTTGATACATATAAACCAGGCAGGGTTAACCTTACAGTAGTAATCAACACTCATTACTGTCAGACTTTCGCAACTCTTTTACTTTGAGATCGTTCTGAGGTTAAATACAGATTTTTAAATCATATAGGTATAGTTTAATATTATGATAGTTTTTAAAATAAAATATGTGCATAGCTATGAAAGGAAACTATGGAAGCCCATTTCTGCCACTGAATAAAAAATAAAAAGGGTAATTGCCCTTTTAAACAAATATGCAAATGCGAGTTTATATCACACAATTTTGAGAAACAACATTCTGAGATGTAAATTTGCAATTGCGATAAAAAGTCAGAATTGCATGTTTTTAACTCGCAATTGTGACTTTATAAATTGTAATTCTGAGGGAAAAAATATCTGAATTATGGGCTTATATCTTGAAATTCTGACTTTATAACTCACAATTGCAAGCTCATAGACAAAAAAAATCATCTTTGTATTCTACAGAAGAAAAAGTCGTATAGGTTTGGAACATCATGACCATGAGCAAATGATGGGAGAATTTACATTTTGGGGTAATCTATCCCTTTATTTGTATTTAATTTCTTTATAGTCACTTTTAGGTTTAATTTATCCCTTGCTGCCCCTAAAACTATGGACATTTGTGATAGAAAAGCCTAAAAAGTTTAGGAAACCCTGTCCCAGACGCTGCTTAAAGAGTGCTGTGCATTTGCGTTTGTAAAATGACTTTCACACTAACTGAACGCTGACTTCAAAATCTCTAGTGTGAAATCGCCCTGAAGCTAAAATGTCCCCTTTATTTCTAGTTGAGTGCCTAGCCATGATGTCAGTTCATGTAGAGGTGTGTCTATGATGTCAGTAGTCCAGACCTGTCACTGAAAGCTCAGGGGACCGTCTCTGCCACCGCACCACATGGTCCCATGACGGCCCAACACCCAACGGACCACAGTGATTCAGCAGATGTGCACATACCGTCCTGCAGATGGTAAACACACACACAGGTCGATTGACATGAAGTCTGCTCGTTAGATGGTCCTAACGATGCCAGATTATCGCCCCTTCGGCCCTGGCACTGCAAACCGGCTCAATTTTCTCATTCCTAGGGCCTTTCGTAAATAAATAACAACAACAAACAGCAACAAGAGTGCTATACCCAGCAGGGCTTTGTGTGACATATGGGATCTCCCTGCTTTGGCCGCACCGAGCGACACGGGCACAGATGGCGGCTCTCAATATGGCCTCCCTCTCTGTCTCGCTTCCCCCCATTTGCTGCATATTCAAATTAGCATGCTCGCGCTGACAACTGCTACCCTACGATTACATTTCCAATTGTTGAGTGCTGTCAGAGGCTCAGATGGGTTAAACACAATGGCGCACAATTAGACGAATGGTTCTAAGAGCAGCGTTGCATTAAACACAAGTTGTAACGAGCTTGAAAGGGCGGAGGCGAGGCTGACTCACGTCTCTCCATGGGCTTTGACGGCATCTCCTGTGGCCGGGGAAGGGTGGGGTAACTAGTAAAAGCACTGTGTGTTTGCTGAAATAGGGGTTGTCACTCTCACATTAAGCTTTGGATGGGGATCTCCAGAGGACCGCGAAGCTGGAACATTACAGCACTTACACCCATGAACGCAGATGGCCTTAAAGTGCAGTCGAAATACAACGCAAGAAATGAGTCACAGACACTCACAGGTACACGAGTTCCAAAGATTCTTTAAAAAAATTCCAGGAGAAATATTGTTGAGGTACCATAATAAGTATATAAAGCTTTTCAATTTGTGTGCATAGCATTGCTCACATCATTAGGTTTTGGAAGAACTTGAGAAATATTTGAGTTCATATTGATATACGCAAGTTTTGATCCCAAAAATTGGGAGTGAGTGTCTCCACTTCAGTATCTCCACTTAAGTATTTCTCATTATTTCTCTCGAGCTTCAGTGATTTACAGTCAACTGTATTTTAATGAGGTGAAGGAGTGATGAGTTTCAGAGTCATCAAGTTCGTAAACAGATGGAGCCAATATCTTGCTTTCTCAAAATCACTCCAGATTTCCACCTCCAGTGTATTTAACAATACGACCGGCTTCTCTCCCTCTGTCTGTCCGCCCTCATCCCTCAGTCTTTCTTGGGAGGAGTGCCGGGATTGTGGAGGATAGGGGGGTGGGGATCTGGAAAGAAAGAAAGAAAGAAAATGGACTTCTGTGTCAGGAACAGCGTCTTTCTTTGCTCTAATCCTCTCGCCCCAAGCCGCACGGTGCAGTCAAGCGCGCTGTTACATGGCAACAATTAGGAGAGCCGAATCTCAGCACCTGGTCCTCCCCAATCTATGGCAGCTGACTGTACACACACACACACACACACGCATACACACAGCCAGGTGGCACCTCTTCAATCACATTAGCTGGCCACTCTAGAGTTAATAAAGTCTGCAGCCCCCTCCCTGATCTGCCTGCTGCCCAGCCTTTTCACCCCAGGGCAGACACTATGTATTCTTTACAGGCCCAGAAACAATGTTGTTTAAACCCATTTAAGGGGCTGGATCCCTGCACTGAGAGCCGGGCAGAATGTCTAAGAGGCCTCTGTGATTTCTTCAGGTCTATTTATGCCAAGTTTACTATATCACAATGGGACCTTTAAAAAAACAACAAAACCTTAACACTAGATTTTTATATATTCAGAAAACAGGGTATGGGGTGCTTGACAGTGCAAAGCCCAATGCAACAATGGTTAAATTTGCCTAATAATTTCCCCTGCATTTGACAATGCATTGCTTGGGCTGTTTGGTGGTGGGGATAACTGCCAAGGTATGTTGTGAAGTTGTTTTTACGGTGTTCTGATGTTTTCCTGGCTGTTTGGTGAGTGTAACCCCTCCGGTTCTACAGAACTTGAAGCAGCATTTATGGCATGGGAGGTGGGGGCAATAACAAGGATGCTAAAGACTGCAGCCCTTAGCATCAGCTGCTAGAGCACCTCTTGAGTTTCAGGGAGGTGAGGTTTACCTGCACAGCTCTTGCTAGCTGACCTCCATTACACTCGCCTCCCTAAACCTTACTCCTATCAAGGTCACGAAACTAGTGTAACCCCTTCAGTTCTACTCGATTTGAACCAGCATTTCCAACATGGTCCGGGTGCCCCCTTAGAATTTGGTGAACTTTTTGGGGGGTAGATGTGGCCTAATGGTTAGAGAGTTGGACTTGTAACCTGAAGGTTGCAGGATCGAGTCTTCGGTCCAGCAGGAATTGTAGATGGGGGAGTGAACAAATGCTCTCTTCCACCTTCAATACCACGACTGAGGTGAGACCTTTGAGCAAGGTATCGAACCCCCAACTGCTCCCTAGGTGCCACAATAATATAGCTGCTCCGGGTGTGTTCACGGTGTGTGTGTGTCCACTACTGTGTGTGTGTGCACTTGGATGGGTTAAATGCAGAGCACAAATTCTGAGTATGGGTCACTATAGTCGGCCACATGTCACTTGACTTGACTGACATGGGATGCAGGGATATTAACAATGACGCTAAAGACCACAGACACTACCACAGTTGCTACTGAGACTCTTGAGATCAGGGAAGTGAGGTTTTCCTGCAACACGATCTCACTCCTAACTCGTCACATATTGAAGCTTGGTCAGGACCTCTTGGCGTCTCTTTTTGATGCTCAAGGCACTCCTACCCTCAGGACCGAGGTACAGGAGTGTGAAATGCAGGACTTCACGATTAAGGAACTCCTTCTTCCCCTCAGCATTAGACTTTGAAACGGGTAGCCAGCGGACACAGACTAGTCTCACATATCTCATAGAATATGTACTGAACTGCTACAGCTTAATGTTGCACATTTGTTAATGTAACTACTATTACTGCTGCTATTTCTTATAAAGTAACTTCATCTTGATTTGCACATTATTAATGTTAAAGCTGCTATTATTATGTAATTGCACTCAATTTGTTTCAGGCCACTGTACTACTGTTTTGTACATAAGTCAATATTGCACACTCGCACACAGAGATATATAACATATTACTGCCAAATGTGGACACGTTAATGTTAATATTGCACGTCACTATATTGTTGTTTTGCACAACTGGGTATTGGCACTCGCACATACAGATGTACATACGTATCTATATTTATAGTCTATTACTACTCCTGCAACATAGCTGTATTTTATTATTTTATTTATGTGTATATCTGTTTTGTACATGTCTGTTTTATTATTTTTTATGAACTTAAAACTTAGGTTTAAGTTGCAGCTGAGTGACGAGACTTTCTCGAAAGGGAGTTTGTTTTAAAATGATTTATCTTAATTTACATGTTTTATTATTTAATTTCTTGTCTCCTTTTCATTAAATGCACAACCTCCCTTCATATCCTTTACGAACCCTAGTTTGGGAAACCTTGATTTAATATAATGTTTAATGCACTTCAAGGTGTAAATTACAATGAATGGAACAAGTTTTCTTACTCTTTGCATGTTTTACATCATTATGGAACAAGATAATGCTTTTTAAATCGATGTGATAAACGAGTTAAATCAAAAGTAATCTAAAAGTAATCTGATTATATTACCTAAAATGTGTAATGTAACGGATTACGTTACTGACTACATTTTTTGTAATCTGGAATCAGTAACAGATTACAATTTGTAGCTAAGGCATTCTGAGTGGTTGCTAGGGTGTATCTAGACAGCTGTTAAGGTGTTCGGAGTGGTTTCTAGACCAGGGTGTTCTGGGTGATTGCTGAGGTGTTCTGACTGGTTTCTAGGGCAGTCTTGTGATTTTCTGTAAGGTATCTAAGGTGTTGATAGGCAGTTGCTAAAGGGTTTTTGGTGGTTATCAGGCAGTTGTTAAGAGATTATGCATGATTGCTAGGGTTTTCTGGGCAGTTGCAAGGCAATTGCTAAGATGTTTGGAGTGGCTGTTTGGGTGTTGCTAGAGTGTTCTGGCTAGAGACCTGGATGTTAGTAGATGGTTGCTAAGGTGTTTTCTAGGCCAGATTGCCAGGGTGATATGGGTAGTTGTTAGGTGCATACTTGATGTTTTCTGTCTGATATTCTGGCTTGGACCCTTCAATCAATCTATGTGATGATCTGTCAGGCAAATATGATTAGCCTGACCATTTAGTATTAGCACATCTCTGAAATATTTTTCACATCTGTACCATAAACATTGTGGGTGAATTACAAACTTCTAATGACATGCTGCTTTTTACAAAAAAAAAAAGTGATGCAACATGATAAGACGATAACTTCATTATACTGCACAACACACAAAACCATACTTGAGATACCATGCTACTGACTTCATGTCACATGGTATTCCAAGTATACTTTGGTATGCATCCAAAAAACTAATAATTAAGATCATACCGTAACAAAATCCATGGTAAATCCACGATACTGTTTGTTAGTGAAATTGTCGTTACATGAAAATTAGAACAAACACACAAAATAAACCCACAACACTGACCTTTTGTTTTCCTTTGTTTTTGTTTGTTTTCTTTTGTTTCTTGTCA
>CM050412.1:36054735-36327235 GCA_027564155.1 Gymnocypris eckloni scoliostomus | reverse complement strand
TCAGAGCCACACACAGGTTCCTCCTCCAGCACCTGATGGTGGCAGCTGCCTTCTGCACCGACATGTCCTCACATGCCATTCCAACATGCTCTACGGACACGCTGCCATGCTGTTCCTGACAGCAAACACAAAACACAAGTCAACGCACACACAAACACACTCGGAGATGAGCTGGGTTAACTCCAGTATGGGGGAGAGAGTGAGGAACACAAATGAGCTAAATCCAACTACTTATTTCAGTAGTGTTGTAGTAGCTCAGGTGGTTTAAACAGAGTGGAGCTGTCCAGGAATACATTAGTGAGAAAAAACAGACTGAAGTCAAATGCACTTCTCTCCAAACAAGCCCTGAAAGGTTCAATTCATTTTACAGATTTGGTGCTTAATGAAGCGATTAAAAAATGATTCAATGATGTATTTGGGTCTCTGTGTGAAATGTGCATTTCATTTCAGAGCTGGGTAGATTACTTACAAACTGTAATCATTACTGATTACAAATTACATGACTAAAACTGCAATTAGTACTGTAATCTATTATATTACACATTTTAGGTAATATAATCAGACTACTTTTAGATGACCTTTGACCTAACTTGTTCATCACATTTAAACAGGATAATATTGTACCATATTGACATAAAAATACAAAGAGTAAGAAAATATTCCATTTGTTGTTATTAACTAAATGAAGTGAATTAAACATTATATTTTGTCAAGGTGTCCCAAACTAGTGTTTGTTAAGCAACTGCAGGGAGTTTATGAGTTTAATGAAAAACTAATAATTAATTAAATCATAACTATTTTAATTAAAATCAATCATTTTAAAATCAATGAAAATGCGTGTTGTGTGACCATAACCAACATTCAAGAACCAATGAACAAGCGAATGTGAATCCTAATTATTAAAACATTTATTTTAAAATCTCCTTTCTCAGTCTCAAATCTCAAATCATAAATATATTAGGTGAAAGAGGACCAGATGACAAAAACAGTTTCCATATTTTGGTAGAAACCGATGTTTTGACACAGTTATACAAATTGGGGTTTAGTTTTTTTGGGTGTAAAAATCTAAATCTCATTGTTTATTAAAAGTAATGCTAACAATTCTAAATAATAAATGATATTACCCAAAAGGTAATTAATTTTATATTTATTTTTCAATTATTATTTATTAATTTGTATTTTAAAAAACACTGTTTTCATTCATTGAAATAAATCTGAAATAAAATATAAATAATAGATTTTAACACAGATTATAAAAAATGTGCTCCCTTGGCAACTAATGCTAGAGTAATAAAATGTTTAATAAATATAAATCTGAATAAAATGTAGAGCTAAATACAAATATTTTTTAAAGACTAAAGCACATAAGCAAAATTACTAAAACCTCAACTAAAAATGTAAACTGAAAATATAAAAATAATTATATTTTTTAAATAATATAAAACAGCGAATTAAAAATGAATAAATATGATAATAGTACATAAATATGAATTAAACTACATACTTCAGCTTTACACGCAACAGTAATTTGAATAAAGCTTGATTTTTAGGTTGATTCCACCAAAAAGTGTTTGTTTGAACTTCTCAACCTGTCCCAACATAACATTATTTTAACCAATGCATGTGATTTGGTCTGTCGGGCTGACCAAGGGAAGACAAGGAGGAATGTATGAAAACAATCATTATTTTAAATGATTGGTGATGCTAACGTGCAGAAATTACACACCTAACCTTTAACAAAGATGTTCCTTATTACTATTAAACCACTACTTTAAAATATGAGAAACTTGGGAAGCTAAACTTTCAAAGCAGCTTAGCAAGTAAACTTAGTAAGCTATGTTGTCCATAGAGAAATCAGTGCTAATTTGAGAATTGGCCCGGGTTCAGACAGACTGACACGTATCTCGGCTGATCCGTCCTTCCTTATGGACTGTGTGTCACTTCATACGGGGGATTTTCCACTCAGCCGAGTGGATTTTGCATCATTTCTTGTCAGTTTGCTTTGTTTGTGTGAGTTGAGTGGCGAGAGAGGACGTGCATCGACGATACACGCTAATCTCCGTCTCATCAGAACGACGGGTGCGAGGCATTTATGGCAGATGTCCATTAGCAGCCGATCAGCAGGGTCTGTCTCCACAGGGGCCATGACAGGTCTGAGTGTGTGTGTGTGTGTGTGTGTGTGTGAGAGAGAGAGAGAGTGTATTACGGATCTGGTCCTGTGGATTTCTCCCTCTCGGACACAAGCTGCTGTCCTCCCCCCCGCCTCTGAGATCAGGAACCCACTTATCCAGCCACACCATTGTCTAGTGTGTCCACACACATCTGTTATGCTTGGGCAACACCGCCGCTGACAGACAGTCCATTGTTCCCGCGGCCGGTAGGAGGACGCAGTCACAGTTTGGGGTAATTGCCGCTCCTAATTAGTTCAAGACACACACACGCTATTGCTTTTTAATTAAACACCATCCAGCCTCTAATGAGCAATCAGTATCAACCAATAAAAAGACAAAAGGCATGCACAATCACAGTTTTGAAAGCATATAGAGTAGATTTTCTGAAGAAAATACGCATGCAAAAGTCACTAGGGTGTACTAGCTGGTTGCTAGGGAGGTATTTTTGGAATGTTTTAGTGTGTTACTATGTGGTTGCTATGGTCTTCTATGTGGCTGTTAGGGCGTTTCTAACAAACACCAGGTGATGTGAGTGTTATGTGGTTGCTATGTGTTGCAAGGGTTTTCTACAATGTGTCTCTTCAAATATTTGCCAACATCTTAACAAGAGCAGATTTGAAAACATGAATCTAAAACATCTCAGCATCTGTTGAATGTTGTTTAAAAGGGTTAGTTCAACCAAAAAGTCTAATTAGCCCATGTTCTACTAACCCTAAAAGCATCTTAGGTGTATATGACTTCTTTCAGATGAATCCAATCAGAGTTATATTAAATATTTAGCTTTGTAATGCTATGGGAGAGTGTTTTTGTTCAACAGTCCAAAAGTAGTTCACATAAAGCGCATCCATCCATAATAAAATGTGCCTTACACCGTTCGGATGGTGAATAAAGGCATCCTGTAGAGAATCTGTGTGTTTTTGTAAGAAAAACATCCATATTTAACATGTTATAAATACTTTTCTCTCACTTCTGCTGACTGTCATACGTAGAAGCCGTTCCGGCAGGTGATGTAGGACGTATTCGTCATGTATAGTAAGTAAGGGCAGTCGTGGCCTAGTGGATAGACTGCTCCAAGTGTGTGTGTAACGGATGTATGCCAGTAAGGGCTGTGTGTAAACCTCACTCCCCTGACCTCAAAAGAGGCGCCTAGCGACTGAGGTGAGACCCTTGAGCAAGCGCCCGCATCCGAACAACTGCTCCCATGATGGTGCGTTGGCTGCCCTGCTCAGAGGTGTGTGTGTAACGGATGTATGCCAGTAAGGGCTGTGTGTAAACCTCCTCCCCTGACCTCAAAAAGGCGCTCTAGCGATTGGCGCTAGAGGCTGTAAACAAACTCCTTGGTAGAGCCGCCTCAGAGCGCCCGGCATCATCCGCCGTGATGGTGCGGACGCATTGGTGCCGTGACCGGATGGGAGTGAGGTTTAGTAACGGATGTATGCCAGTAAGGGCTGTGTGTTAAACCTCACCCCTGACCTCAGAAAGCTCTATGGATGAGTGCTCCTTTGCTCCTGTAAACAAACTCGTGAGACTAGGATTTCTCAAACACCCCGTCATCTGCCATTCTAAAGCTTGAAAGAGCAAGAAAAAAGTCACATTATAAACTGGATTTTCTGAAAAAGCATCGATTTATATTCACCTGGATGCTTTGCAAATGACGTTAATTCTGTGCCAGTTGTGTAAAAGATCAAATATAATTGGATGCATAGATTCAATCAATGGGAAGTAATACTACAAAAATACTAAAATAAAAAAATGAATCCGCACGCCAAACAAATGTCAAGTTCAAGGTCCATTGAGCAAAAATGTATTATTTATTATTACAACAAAAACTAAAGTGCACTAACACGTTTCAGTCAGTACTGGACTATCTTCAGTGCTAAAGATTACAACAACGGTTAACAAACATTGAAGAAAGTCAAGGCACAAATGGTGTAAAATAACATCTCTCAGAATACAAAGTATCTAAGTGCACCCAAGTGTGAGCAATAATAATAGTGATGCTCTACTTACCAAAAAATACTCAAATATTAAAGAAGAAATAATCATCTTATTCAGCACGGATGCATTAAACTGATCAAAAGTGACAGTAAAGACATTTACGATGTTATAAAAGATTTAGATTTCAAATAAATGCTGTTGTTTAGACCTTTCAATTCAAAGAATCCTGAAAAAATGTATCAGTTTTCACCAAAATATGAAGTATAAACAACTGTTTTCAACATTGATCAAAAATAAGAACTGTTTCTTGAGCAGCAATCTGGATTTTAGAATTCATTTTGAAGGATCATGTGACACTGAAGACTGGAGTAATGAGGATCAAAATTCAGCTGCGCATCACAGTATTAGATTACATTTTAACATTAACATAGAAATCAGTTATTTCAAAATCTAATAATATTTTTTTTTACTATATTTTTGATCAAATAAATACATGGTGAGCATAAAATATATATATTTTTATAGTTTTTAATCTTTTGTATGCATACAAATTGTTTGTATGTAGAAATAAAAAGGGTGAGTGAGGCTGGTCCTATTTAATCCCAAAATGCCGAGACGTCCCATGTTGCCATGGATTCTGTAACCTGATAATGTGAACAGACTGTACCGTCACTGTGGGAATATGGGCGGCTTTCACCTCATCTCACAACTCCGGTCCTCTCTGAACTCCCTCTGGGCCGCTGGCTGACACAGACCTGCTAATGATGAGGGGAAGCGTAGCCTGTAGATGCGTCAGTACTCCATCTGTACCCAAAATCACAGCTGAAGCATATAGAACTTATACTTATAATTTAACAGTTAAGCTACATGTTACTAACCAAAAGTAGTTCAAGAGAATTGCTGAGTCCCCATTCGCATACTATCCGTCCTAAACAGTATTCGAAATATAATTAGTATGTGCCCAATCATAGTATGTTTAAAAAAGAATGCCAAAGATTCCCGGATGGTCTACTACTTGTTAGTTGGGCAGTCGTGGCCTAGTGGATAGAGCATCAGACTTGTAACCCGAGGTTGTGGGTTCGAATCTCGGCTCCGGCAGGAATTGTCCACGACTGAGGTGAGACCCTTGAGCAAGGCACCAAACCCCCGACTGCTCCAGGTGTGTGTGCACTTGTATGGGTTAAATGCAGAGAACACATTTCACTGCTGCTTATACTCTGTATAATTGTGTATGTGACAAATAAAGCTCATCTGAGCTTTTTTTATTTTTTTTGAAGTGCATATCGATGCACACTAACGGCTAATATTGTCCACAACACTGCGTGGTGGACGGGGATTCGATTGGAACTACAAACACGCATTAAACAACTACAAACATGGCAGACATGCGAGACCAACGGACAGGGAGAGAAACGGATTTGAGTGATAAATTATCAATGTCTAACCTGATTAAAAAATATTAATTTAATGTTATCCACGTTTTATTTAATCTTCAGCAACACTATGAACTGTTATAATGATACGTTTGGTCATTAACTTTTAAATGCATCATTACGCAAACACATGAGCAAAGTTCTCGGCATGAAAGACCCGCGATGTGCCTCTTAATTTCTCTCCAATAAATAAATCAACTAAATGTGGATAATGTTACTGAGACAAGATGATTGACAGGCAGTTTAAACAGTTAAAGACGCGGCCATGATGAAGTATGTCCCAAAGCTTGCCTACTATAAAGCTACATACTCAAAAGTATGTACTTTTTCTTCACAAAAAGAGTACATACTTTTAGGGCATAGTACAAGTAGGCAAATTGGGATGCAGCAATATATATTTTTTAATATATATCAGGTGATGTCATTTATTTTTAGAATAAAAAAAAAAAAACAACCAGGATCTCAACTGGAACGACAGCATGAAATTTGAAAAACTAACTAATAACTAATAAAACAAGAAACACTCGTATAATAGAATCAAAAACAAACAACAACATTTATCTAAATTAATCATTGAATCATTCATATGCACCATTCAAATGAACCAATTCACCAAAATTAACAGGACATTCAAAAATAATATGGCAAAATCCAATGTGATTAACTTTATGCAATTCCCAAGAGTCAGGTTTTACATATATCAGGCATCAGGCTGAACAAGCACTTCTCAGACTAGTCACAAGATTTGCCACAGTTCATGTCAGCGAATCTTTGAAACATATTGGAAAGTTTTGTTTGAGCTATAGTCACAGAAATTTGCAAAGAAGACCAGTCTGCCTATGCGTAACTGTGAGCTCTTTTTCCAATGGTCAACCACATCAGGAAGCTCTCAGTGCCAGTTACAGATGCTTTGCTGCACAGATTCAGTTTGTGAAATGTAGTGTAACAGCAGTCAGAGGACTGTTTTGACTTTCATTTGACCATTATGTGCATGGTAAAGTTTTGTATAAAAAGATTCAAGCCTTCAGTGTGCTGTCCAAGACATTTTGAGCACATACCTGGCAGCTGTTCACAGAATCAGCGACGCACTTCACCAGAGTCGGCCAGCAGAAATAATTCTTCACCAGTACAGTTGTATTTGGAAAGCCTGGTTGACCAGCGCTCAGTCAGGAGGGAATTCGTTGGACTAAATGTCGTTTTGCTAGTTCCCGTTCTGTAGTTTCCTTCAACAAAGAGCAAACAAAGTGGAACTAAATCCTAGAATGGAACGTTGATTAAATTGCAAATCCTTGAAAATTCTACAATTCTTTGGTTGCTTGTGGTCATTCTGGTTTGCTGGATCTCTGAGACAACAACACTTGTTTCATTTACAACTTCAAAAAAATCATTGTTTGTTTTAGCTGACAATACTGGAATGCACTAAAGTACAACGTGATTATGCATTTTAAACAATTCTTGAAATCGGTTTTTAAAACCTAAAACAATTTAGCTTTTACAATTTATATAGTCTTCAGAATTAACATACGTATATCAAAGTTCAATAAAGGGGTAACATTTTCATAATATAAATCAAGTGACTGACTGAATGCAATACCTCAAACCTTACTCTCAGGAGTTCTTCTAAAAAAAAGAACAAATAATTCTCACAACAAATTGCACAGGTGAGGCGATGCTACAGGTGTTGAGGTCAGCGAAAGGTCCAGGTGACCATCTGTGTGTGTGTGACGGCTCGCAGAGATCAGAGAGGATGTGAGAGAGGAGTGTGTTCAACCTGAGATTAAAGCCAAAGCGGCAGCAGCGTGCCAACACTGAGAAGAAAGACAAAATACACACAGGAGGAGGCTGACAAACTGATGTAATATGACAGAGAATAGACAGAACAATAGATAGAACGCCAGAATGATAGATAGAATACAGAACGATAAAACGATAGATGGATAGATGAGCTCTGTTAACTGATCTTCATGTCTCTGATCAAAGGTTTTTGTCTGTGTTTCTCGTCTAGGGCCCTATCATACACCACAAGTGTTTTTGCTAGTTTCAGCCCGACGCAGTAATCATTTTCCCGTCCTGCTCTTCGGTTTTTTAAATAGCAAATGCATTTGTGCCCATTTGTGCGCTCATGGGTGTGCTGGTCTGAAAACGAGGTGTGTTCAGGCGCATTGTTGGCGCATTGCTATTTTGAGGAACTGAAACTGCTTTGGGGCAGCGTTTCCACCTTGGGGATAAACTAATTACTGCAAGAGAGTTTAATGCGCATGTGCGACCTGCATGTACAAAGTACGCCTGGTTACAAAAATCCGGGGTGTACGCTGTACGCTGTCCCACGCGTACGCGTACACAGTGAAGTATACTTTGGCCTTTAGCCTACCTATGTGCTCGCGCATGAGCAGATCCAATTTGCTCTCTGGAGACGCGTTCAGTCTGTGTGCCTTTATTACGCAGTTTAAATAGCGAATCCGCCCTGGTACGAGCGCAACTCACTCTTAAAGGGAATGGGAGACGAGACTCTGATTGGTTTATTGCACATTACGCCCAAAAAACACCCATTACTCATTAAGATTAAGAGAATAGGGACAACCAGTTTAGACCGTTTTCCCGTCGTTAAACTAGCAAAAGTGGATTCCGACGACATGCCCTGAGTGCACTTGCGCCGTGCGCTTCAAACCATGCGCTTACATCGTTAAAACAGGGCCCCTAATCATTCACCGTGTTTTTTCCTTGTTCATGTTACTCATGTCTGTTCAGTGTCTGGATCTGTTTGTACTGGACATGAATCAGCCAGCAGAACATCCAGATGCCACAAATAAACGTTCATAACATTAAGAGCATGAGCTGTAGAGCATTAAAGTACAGAGAGATGGGGATGGAGGCTGTGCTTGTACATTAACGTCCTCTGTGTTTTGTCAATACAAACCCAAACTTGCATCACTCACCTACTCACATCACTGTATTTTTCTTCTTTATAAGAGGCAGACAATGTGTGTGGAATGAACTGAATGGATATTTCGGTGGAAGATCAAACCACTTGCACTACATTCTTGGACAATGTGAATAAATAACACTCAATATAAACAGAGCGCCTGGAGCCAATCTAGATAAATAAGTCATAGATGCACACAAATATAAGTGCACTGATGGGTTTTCATTCACAATGCGAATACAGTAAGTGAATGGAAGTAGTCACATTAAAACAGTTGACAAATGACATGGTCACAATCAATATTTCAGGTTACATTACAGATGGAAGAAGTAATATTGCTTTGTTTTTTCTAAGCTGTCAGCTACTCATTGTTTTCGTGGGTTTTGTAAAAGCCAAAGCCAATTAGAGTTGAAGCTCCTGGATGTTTTCTGCCCATGGGGAGGATTGCATTTAATCCAGGCTTTGGAGAGAGGCGTATCTGAACAATCTCCAGATTAAAAACACAAGCCTTAAATTCAGGCCTCTCTTTCATTGCACATCGATACCATTCAGTAAAGATTCATTAATGCACTTACACCACGAGACTATGCATTTATACCTACAAATGGGCGACCAGTGTGGAGGTAATGAATTACAACTATTCACGTTGCAGTAATTAAGTAGTTTTTTCGGGTATTTGTACTTTTTTGAGTATATTTTTAAAGCTGTACTTTTCCTTGTACTTAAGTAGGCTACAAATTAACCAAAATAATCTACTTTGTTTCTTTTAAATCATAGTTCGTTACGGAGTACGCTGCCCACAATTTGAATTGAAATTCAAACCTTTGACAGCACTTCAGTAGCCAATAAAGACATCCGATCATAAACAGAGCAATAAAAGCCCTGATATCTGAACCCTGGGAAAACCCCGCTGCAGCACGGTTGAAGAGCTGGTCGGACCGTGAGGGAGCTCAGCGTAATATATGGACTCAAAGTTTAGAGAAACGAACTACATGGTAGTGTTTTCATGAATATATATATTTTGATACCGATACTGAAATATCTGACCGGTTCAAGTACTCATTATGCACAGTATCTCTCATATAGCCTACACCGATACGAGCAGCGTCTCGCTCTCTCTCCTCTCCGACAGCATCCGTCTCATGTCAGTTAAAGAGTCTGAATATCTGCACAGGATTGCAGGTATTGCCCATCATTTTAATCATTCCTGCACAAATGTGGCTACTGGTTTATTGTGACATGAGAACAGTCATGTAATCACAAAAAACTGGATGCGAGCTCTAAAATAGGCCTAACTTACACAAATGAATGCCTGTCCTCTCACACCGATATTGCTTGTGCTCACTCAGACTGATGAAAATGCTACTGGAAATGTTATTGGCTGTAAGTGAAATGCACCAGAAAGTCTTTCAACAAACAAAGATGGAACTTTATTTTCTTTACAATGCAAGCATGCTAGAAATATTTCGGAATGGGATATATGTATGATTTGTACATATAAATATCCTAGTCTGTCTAACTGCATCACTACACTGTACAGACATTACAGGTCAAAGCCTACAGGTCCAAATTATAAAAATGCCATATTTCGAATACCTCAACTGAATTGAGGTCATTTGTTTTATAGTTTGTATTTTATTACTGACTGTGTGCTTGTACAGAATGAGCAAATGTTTAAGATTGAGATTTTTGTAATGGTAATTTATCAATGTTTATATAGTATATATGTAAATATAAGCCTATATTAAAATTGGTTTATCATATAAAGCAAACATGTCTTTTTAGAGGACTTGGATTAAACCATTTAAAGCTTGAAATAATGATTGCCTTGGGGACAAAAATGAATGGACCAAATATAGGTATATATATATAGGCTACAGTGTAGTTTTTCTATGGTATTGAAAATGATTAAATCGTCATGAAATCAAAAATGATCCTACTTACATTTTTAGTGCACATTACTAGTCTTGTGGTGAACAATTAAACTGAGTAAAACCCGGGAAAAAAAATAGGTTGTCATAATCTTTAATCAAAAAACGAATATTAGTTTCTGCTCTGGAATGGCGTTCTCGCTCTGATGGCATCGGTTTGACAGCTTGGGGAGAATCCTCTTGTTAAATCATGACGCAAGGACTGCTGTTTCCGGGTCTAAGCCTCTACTCATTTCACTTGAGAATACTATCTCAACAGCCATTTATGAGCACTATTTTATTAATATTACATATTTAAGCTAATCATTTAAAAATGTGCTGTGCACACTGCAGTCTCCATGCTCACAGTGTCCAGACACTAATATTTTAGCTGAGTTACTGTCAGGCCATGTGGGATTTCAGAACGGAGATAAAGGTTAGAGTTATGATTTTTCAGTATTACATGACATCGTGGGTGTATATTAGCACAGTTTGGTGTTTTCTTGGGGCGGACCCAGAAGCGGTGAAGCGTGATGTCAGATATAACAACGTAGCAGGTATTCTTAACCACTCCTATCCAACCGTGAATCTGTTATGAGCAAGAGAGGAGGTGCTCCACAATAAACCCTGCCCTTTATTCAATTTTCCATTTCACTCTGAAATACAGTATATCACGCCACTGAAGTCAATAACTTCCGGTTCATGGGTGCTTTAATATTGATATTTTTCAAGGTATTGAAGTTAGAAATTCCTGTATCATCACTCATTCACGTACTTTGTCAATAAGCTAAAAGTGTTTGATTAGGGTTAGAGCTAAACTATGCAGGAATGGTGCAGATTTGAGGATCCTTATCATGACCACTCATTCATTTATGATAATAACCTTTCATTGGATAATAAGAATTTAAAATGGGGGGAAATATCATTATTAAATAAATATTTTTTCTCAAATACACATAGGACACAATTATTGGCACCCCTAGATATTCTTATGAGTAAAATATCTCTGAAGTATATTCCCATTCATGTTTACAATTTTGAGCAGTCCAGGGTGATTATGAACATTTAAATGATCCAGCCATGACTTCCTGTTTCACAGAAATATAAATATGAGGGAAAACAAAGCCCAAATTCCCTTAATTGTCCATCACAATGAGAAAAAATGTGCAGCAAAAGATAATTGAGCTTCACAAATTATTGAAGTGGCTTTAAGAAAAGCCACTTCAATAATTTAGAAATTTCCCATTTCCACCATTAGGGCAATAATTTAACATTTCCAATCAACATAAACTGTTATGAAACTGCCTGCCTGGAGTGGCTAAAGCAGGGTTCCTCGAATCTTTCCCTGGAGGTCCAATCTACTGCAGAGTGTAGCTCCAACCCTGATCAAACTTACCTACCTGTGATTTTCTAATGATCTTGAAGACTCTGATTAGCATGCTCAGGTGTGTTTGATTAGGGTTAGAGCTAAACTCTGCAGGAATGGTGCAGATTTGAGGATCCCTGGGCTACAGACTCTTCAAGGACCACAGCTGAAGAATTGCAGAAAATAGTTGAGTCTTGGGGTCAGAAAACCTTAAAAGAAAATTGTCAAACATCACCACATGTTGTTTGGGAGGTTTTCAAGAAAAAAGATTCTAGCTCATCCAAAAACAAACTCCAGCATATTCAGTTATCAGACACGACTGGAACTTCAAACGGGACTGGCTTCTATGTTCAGATGAAACAAAAATTAGCTTTTTAGCAGCAAACACTCAAGATGGGTTTAATGAACACAGGGATAAAAAGTACCCCATGTGTACAATGAAATATACTGCTGTATTTTTGATGTTGTGGGTCTATATTTCTGCTGAAGGTCCTGGACATCTTGTTTAGATGCATGACATCATAGATTGTATCAAATACCAACAGATAAACAAATCAATAAGTGACTGACTCTGTTAGAAATCTTATAATGGGCAGAGTTTGGATCTTCCAACCATGCAATAATCCAAACACAAACCTCAAAAACAACACAAAAATGTGTCAGTGAGCACAAAAGCAAGCTTCTGCGACGGCCATTCCTGTCCTCTGTCCTGAACCCTGAAGAACACGAGTTAACTGAAGAGAAGAAGCACCGTCATGGATCTGTGAATCTAAAGGATCTGGAGTGATTCTGGATGAAGGAATGGTCTCTGATCTCTTGTCAGGTGTTCTCGAACCTCATCAGGCATTATAGGAGAACATTAGAGCTGTTAAACCGGCAAATGGAGGTTTCAAAAAGTATTGAATAAAAGGGTGCCATTAATTGTGGCTAATGTGTATTAGAGAAAAACATTTATTTAATAATGATATTTCCCCCATTTTAAATTCTGATTATCCACTGAAAGGTTAGATTTTTGAGATTTTTTTAATAAAATATCAAAAGGATTAACAATGCAAATTAATTTTCACATCATATTTACCAAGGGTGCCGATATTTTTGGCCATGATTGTGTATGTATATATATAACAAAACTTCATCACACTAAGGATGTCCTGATTTTACCTCACACTGTGAAACACAGGGAGAGTGAATGTCTTATCTGAGGTCATTCATTGTTTGTCCTTCCTTCAGCATCTGTGCACACACACACACACACACACACACACACACACACACCACAAATCAGGGTAGTTAAACACAGCGTACTTTTACTGCAGCTTCTGTAAATACCTGCTGTGCACCTGGATTTGACACGTTAATGTAAAATATAATTAAAAGGACTACAATTTTTTGAAAATACAGGTAAAACACCTGTAAAACATCAATACGGAAAATTCCCTCATATTAATACAGTACATCGTGCCCTGTTTTTACAGTGTACATTAAATAGGGGTCACAGTATTATTTTTATTTGTTAGCTGTTTACAAACATGTCTATACAGAAGAATCTAGCATAATTTGTCTTATCAGTTTCCCTTTTGAACAGATGTGTGATCTTTAGATAATCGAAACATGTAGCGAATGAACAATGACTAGCTACAATACACCGGCAGGAAGTGACATCACCCCTAAAATGTGTTTCATGTTTTAAAACCTAAATTAATTTGTTTTAATTTAGCAATACCATTTTAATATGCCTGACTTCACAGATATGAACATGAATCAAGGTTATTATCATTAAAAAGACATCAAAATAAAGCTAAAACGTAAAAAAACTTTACCTAAACTTAAAATGAGAGTATAATATAAAAAATAAAATCTAAATATTAACAAAAACTATAATCGTGTGTCATTGATACTAAAACAACAATGATATAGGTCATTCATTATAACCCCCCCTCCCCCAAAAGTATTTAGAATCTTTAATTATATTACTTACATTTATTTGCCTTTAAAAGAAAGCATCTTCTTATATGACTCTTTAATGTGAAGCAACTCTAAGCAAAATAAAGGAAGACTCTGGGAATAAGACTGTTTGCAGGTTTAGGACGCTCGTCGAGCCCGTCTGGCTGCAGCTTTGAGCGCTAATGCTAATGAATAGGCAGCACCTGGTTCCTCCATGCAGCAGCGCCACGGGTTCACAGGAGGAGCTGCTGATGATGCCAAAGCCTGATACCATCAGACCGCCTGTGTTCTCCACACCTCCACCCCCACCCCACCCCACTGCCTTCAATTACATTCATGAGGTGAGGAATCAACGGGAGCTCACCAAGCATCTCTTAAACGTTCAGAATTATTCAAGAACAACATCAAAGTCACTTGATAAATCTATAAACGTAATCTAAAGGTGAACTACACTCACAACTAGCAATTACAGGGTACTGGCACGCAAGTGAGGGAGTACAGGAGCCGCTGATACAGTTCTACTCTGCCATCATTGAATCCGTCTCTGCACGTCAATAACTGTCTGGTTCAGCTCAGCTACCAAATCTGACCTCAGAAGACTACGGAGGGTAGTCCGGACTGCTGAGTGAATCATTGGTACAACCCTCCCTCTCCAAGAACTGTACTCATCCAGAGTGAAAGAGCTGTTAAAATCACTCTGGACCCTTCATCACACATACTTATTTTGTTTTCATTTCAATTTGCACATATCAGACCTGTACACACATAATTGTCTAATGTCTACATTATATATTGTGTTTTTGCTATTTTGTACATTGCCTATTTGTTTATTATCATTTTATTCCTCTTTGTGGTATTAATGATCGTCTTCTGGACCATTGCCAAGTCAGCAGTGTTCCTCATTATTGTGCTTTCAAAGAACAAGAGATACACAGAGTTTATACTGTATGGATGATCATTTATTGAAACTCAAATATTATATATATTTTGAGATACTGATTTTGCACTTTCATTAGCTATGAAATTAATCTAAAATATATGAAAGTTTCACTTTTTGAAATAAGTTACAAGAAAATGAACTTTTTCACCATATTATTTTTTTTTTTAGAT
The DNA here is from genome assembly GCA_027564155.1 of Gymnocypris eckloni scoliostomus. Taxonomy (NCBI): domain Eukaryota; kingdom Metazoa; phylum Chordata; class Actinopteri; order Cypriniformes; family Cyprinidae; genus Gymnocypris; species Gymnocypris eckloni. The sequence goes on along the minus strand of CM050412.1, from coordinate 36,312,440 downwards.
GTACCCATATATATATATATATATATATATATACACACACACACACGTGCGTGTGTGTACGTGTGTGTGCGTGCGTGTGTGTGTGTGTGTTGTTGAACATCAAAGCTGCATATATATCAAATAATAACATTTATAATAATAAAAACTTAATAACAATTGAAAATGATTTTATTGAACAGTAGAACTAATTCAATATTTTGATTTGTTATCATCTAAACATACATGAGATTTGCTTTTATTAATCAACGTAAAATCTTTTTACGATATTTTGATTTATTATCATCTAAACATACAAGAGATTTGCTTTTATTAATCAACGTAAAATCATTGTTTTACTTATACAACATCCCAAACAAATCTGCTGATGTCTTTATGACTTAGCATAACTGTTACATGTAAAAATGCTTCAGAATGTCTTTTAATTGAATTTGAATTAATGTGCTAATAGTGATATTTAAGGGGGATCAAGTATAACGCATCAGGAATCTTATAAGCGTGTATCCCTCTTAACCTCTCATCTATAATACACATGTCCACAGGGAACGGGTGCAGCAACACACCCTTAACCCAGCGTTTCCACTTCATTACGCAGCCCATGAGCTTCAATCCATGCTGGAGAAGAACAGTCTGCCAGCTAACAGATCAGAGCCAGAACTTCTCTTTTCTGAGGGGCTGTATTTCACATGGGATCATAGTGCTGTTTGACAAAGGGAGCGGTTTGGGATGGCACAGCCAGACACTTTGAACAGGAGCCAGGTGCATGTTGGGATGCTTTAGACAGGGTGAGAATGACACTTGCTGTGAAAGCAGGTTGAAACAACCACCAAGGCCATGTAGTCGAAACCAGTGAGACTCCACAGTCTGTGTTCGTCTCTTGTGGCATTACAACTATTAACACGTTAAAACAATAGCAACACTCTCGACACCACATCGGGTTCAGAAATGACGGATCGGATCTCTAAGGAGGTAAAATGAGATGTAACTGAACGACAGGCTGATTTGATAAAGTCCAGACATATGGAATCATGTGCTGGAAAATGTTTGCTAGCAGCCTGATTCAGATCGAAAATGATGGAAGAGGAAGAGGAAGACAAACTTGAACAACAGCGCCACCTGGTGTGCACTGAAGGGTATGAAGAATAAAAGGTCAATTACACATTAACCATTTTTGCACAAAAAATGAATCTTATATTTGTATTCTATAAGACGCTTAATGTTCCTCATTAATATCTGAATGACTAGCTGATACTATATTATACACATTTTCGACTTTTTACAAATTGTACAATTTAAATTACATTTTTAAAATAAATAAATGTATTACAGTTTACAGTTTATTAGTTATTATATTGCATATTTTTTTTACAGTTAAATTTTTTTTAAAGAATTTTCTTTTGCTCGCTAAGGCTGCATTTATTCGATCAAATTCCACAAAAAAACTGTAATATTGTGAAATATTACTACAATTTGAAATGGCAGCTTTCTATTTAAATATACTTAAGGGTAATTTATTCCTCTGATGCGCAGCTGTATTTTCAGCATCATTACTCCGGTCTTCAGTGTCACATGATCTTCAGAAATCAGTATAATATACTGATTTGCTGCTCAAGACACATTTCTGCTCATTATCAATGCTGAAAACGGTTGTCCGGCTTCGTATTTTTACAGACACCATAATTAATTTAAGGATTTTTTATGAATAGACATTTCAAAAGAACAGCATTTATTTGCAACCTAAATCGTTTGAAATATTACAAATCACTTTTATTCAATTTCAAGCATCCTTGGCTATATAAAATCACAAACTGATTTCTTAAAACAAAGAAAAAGCGTAGTATATGTGTGTAGCATATATCAGATTATAGCATATTTTGTGACACATTTTGTAATGGTAGATATATTTCATTTCACCTGTTTCACTACTGTGGCATCAATTTAATTCACCTAACTTACAATAATGTAAATGATCTAAGAAATCATGCTGCAAATAATGACACTGTCTTTAGAAAACAGAAAGTCTATCTTTGCAACAAAAGTCAATAGTTGCTTCAATCTGATCAAACCAATGAGAAAGGGCGTTTGAGAAAGCACACTATCCTTCAGTCCAGACTGCTCAGGGTTACACTTAGAGGTCACTGAAAATAACATACTGAAGGATGATAATGTATTACTACAGCTTTCCCTCGCTGTGTGTGAAAGTGGCATTCGTAGAGGAAGGTTTTGATTAACACTGAAGGGCAGAAGGTCACAGGGGTCAGGAATAAATGCCTCAGCATCAGCTTTGCAGTTCAGGAGCATCTGAAGGTCAAACTCTTTCTGAAAGAGTCTCAAATGGAGGCAGAAAGACACATGGACAAAAACATTTCACCTTAGATCGAGAAGTATTCTGAAACTGGTGGACCCTTATTTACACGGTCATTCCTTTTTTATTTTTGGATGCATCAAATTAATAAATATAAAAGATCCCAGAGCACTTTTGGTTACATTAGTGCACTATAAAGAGATATTAAAGCTCAGTGTCTAGGTGATATCAATTGTAACTTGCTAAAATAATCAGAGTTCATCAGCCTCACATTTGTGGTTCACGCTGTAAATTACTTCTACAATTAGATATTTTCAAAAGAGCTACATTAATCGTGACCACTAGGAGGCAATAAACTTCCACCAAAAGATGCATTCTGTAAAACTGAATAAACACACTGCATAACATAATTGAATAAATATCATTATTTCAATCATTTATTAAACTATTTAAAGGTATGCAATACAAAACTTAAAATAATAATACAAAATAAAACAAAAACAATTAAAAAATTGCTTTAAAATAAAATAATGTATTTAACGTAAATATAATCATAATTATTATTATTTAGAAATAATGTCATTATGATGTGCATTTTGCTTTATATATAATAAAAAGCAAAACCTTTCATGGCTGAAAATCATGATTTATAAACAATCCAAAATAAATGAATGCATAATTTCAGTCATCCCATATTCAGCAGGCATCCATTCATTATGATGTTTAAAATAATAAATGCCAAAAAGCTGTCTATAATTAAATTACACATTTCTAAATCAAAGTGAGTAGTAAGTATTTGTGTGCGAGTGTATTACATGCGAGATAGAGACAGACAGTAGGTGTGTGCGATATTGAAAAAAAATGATATTTCCATATGATATCTCAATAGTTTTGGGGGATTTTTTCTATAACGATAATTAGACAATATTTGTGTTATTGTGCTGATATCTGACTCCCGTGGACAGCTGAAGTTTTTGATATTCTTCATATTCTGTGTGGTCAGTTCACATCAGTCAACAGAAATTAATCTTCTCATATGTTTACATTTATTTTTTACTTTTATGGGCATTTTTACCTTTAATAAATCCTTTTTTTCTAAAAGCGTGCATCTTTTGAATCAAATTGTTACATTTAATCAGTCAATTAGAATAATAAGACATCTGCTGTCACCAAACAAATGAAACCAGTATCAATAAAATGAATCTTTGCAGAAGTTGCATCTGAATGATATTTAGATGTATTTACACACAGTTTAATGCAGCTCACAGGGACATGGAGTGCTTTAACCTGCAGTTACAAATACATAATGTTTTGATATGTTAAACCTTGATCATAAAACATTGAATACATATATTTGAAATATAGAGCAAAATGTAGCAAAAGCAGGTAACTGTTTTATAAAATCAATATCATATTTGTAATCATGCTGATTTATTGAGAGAAAAAAACAGCACTCTTCATGTGATTTTTAACTGTATGAAATGATATAAATATAAACATTTTCTGTCCCCACATCTAGAATTTTGTGATTTTTCTTGATGCATTTTAATAGACTGAATCCTGCACTGAAAGAACACACTCTAAATGTGCAGTTTGTGCACACACACTGCTTAACACACTAGACTTCATCACGTAATGTATTTGTGCACTCCGTAGGTGTTTTGTTTGGTTTTGTGCAAAATACTATAATGTCTAATTGCACATAGTTAAAACAACGATTATGATATTAATCGCAGATGATATATATCGCACACCCCTAACAGACACACAGTGCGTAGTGTAACGCTGTGAGCAGAAACTTTTGCTTTATGTTCTGTGTGGGTTTGTCTTTCGATGTGAAGGTGGACACGGTTAATGAGTAAAATACTTTACTGCCACTTTCAGCAGCGTCTCGATGACTGATTCTCCAACTCTGAGCCTCATCTTCAATCTCAACAAATCATGTCTGCATCTAATGCAATCAAAAGTGTGGCCACATCCAGCGGAAATCCACGTTCTCTCCGCATATGTCATCGGAACGTTTGAATAATTGACACCTTAATGAGGCTAAATTAATTTGCCCCTAATGACCCTGTGCCTAACCACAAGCACACTTGACATGCTCCTCAAATTTACAGCACGGGAAATCTGTCAGCTTCGGCCGGTTTCGCCGGAATACGAGTGTTTGTGGGTTTTAGAGGGATGAGATGGAAACAATGAAGGAGAGGCTCTTCAGCAAATGATGATGAATTCTGTGTTTTTAAAGCAGGCAGAGATCAGCGCGTCAGGAGCCCAACTCTGTGGAAACATCTCACTGCCGGGTTAAGATCTTTTGTATTATGGGCACGAAATAAATAAATAAAAATCCATGGCAAAAAGGATCATTCAGCCTAATCCTGTGTGTTTTATTCAAGTAGTGTTATGCTGATCTGAAACCACGCATATCCATTCAAGCACTCGGTTTATTATTCAAATTAGTATCAGTTTTATTGTTGTTCTTATTTTAATCATTGAGGTTAACTGACTGAAACGCTGCTTTAGCCATAGTTTTTAGAGATTCCCTCTTTAAAGTTTAGCTAAATTAACTTGAATTTACATTTATTTAGACACATTTATGCAAGCCCTTATGAAAAATAAGTTTATTCAAGTGTGCTATTAGTATACTACTTTTAAACTAAAAATAGGAAAGTATACTTTGTCCACCTTTTATGTACTTCTCAGAAATATACTTAAAATGACATTTGAGATATACTTGTGCTCCTAGAATCCATGTTTTCATTGTTATATGGTATATATGGTAGGGGTGCAAGTACACATCTTCTGTGCAGAATTTCCCCAAAAAACACAAGTGAAGAAGAAACCGAAACAACAGATGCTTCCAGGAGTAGACCGCATCCAAAAACTTAGGCAGCTGACTTGCTAGCTCGTGCTAAAAATGCTACAAGTATTTAATTGATAAACAATCGGTATAAGTTCACTTTTAGTATAATTGTAGAACAAGCTAAAAACATTGATGTAAACTAGTTGTGTACTAAAAGCTTAGTACTGTTATACTTAAAGTATACTTTTATATACTAGAAAGTGGGACAATTTAGTCCCAAGGAGTATTGAAATAGTACACTTACAAGTACACTGATATTTGTGTACTTACTACAACATAAAATGTACTTAGAACAAATACTTGAACTTTACTTAAGTATACTTAACAAAACGAATTGAAGTACTTTTTGGTAAGGGTAGTGACTTACATTGGATTATCAGAGATTTGGATAGAGTAAATATTTGCTTTCCTTCGTTACCCTCCATGTTCAAGTGTCTGTATTTGTTCTGAAGTTACAGCCATTCGATGCATTGTACTTTTAAAGTGTTAAGTGTGAACATCATGCTCTCTAAAAGATGTCGGGTTTAATACAACCAAGTGCTGGGTAAATATTGGACAGAACGCATGCTTGTTTTCAACCAACGGTTGGATTAAATGTTTAACCCAAACGCTGAGTTCGTCCATATTTTACCCAGCGCTGTTTCTAACCCAGTATTTTTTAGAGTGTACCAAAACAGTGAAGTCTTGAAATCCAGCGCAAAAAAATTATAAAATGTATTTAGGCAGCAATCCTGTTTGTCGAAAAACATTAATCAGCACAACTGTTTTCAACATTGATAATAATCTGAAATGTTTTTTGTGCAGTAAATCAGTATATAAGAATGATTTCTGAAGATCATGTGACACTGAAGACTGGATAATGATGCTGAAAATCTGCTTTTATCACAAGAATAAATTACATTTTAAAGTGCATTAATATAGAAAACGTGCTTTAAATTGTAATAATTTCAAAATATTGCTGTTCTTAAACAAGTGCTTTCAAAATAATTATAGTAATATCAATTTTTTCATTCTAGACCATTACAGCTCCAGTGCCAAATGCATGTTTATTATATAGAAAACAGTGTCCAGCATATACTTAAAAAAACAGAAGAAAGAAGGGCATACAGGTTTGGAATGACACAAAGGTAAATCAATTATTAAACAATTGCATTATTAGTGAATAAATATATCCAGTTAGGAATAGTTCATCCAAAAATTGTAATTCTGTCATCATTTACTTACCCTGAAGTTGTTTCAGACCTGTACGAGTTTCTTTCTTCTGTTGAAAACACAAGAAGACATTGTAAAGAATGTTGTTAACTAAACATTTGCCGGTAGCCATTGACTTCCATAGTATGGATGTTAATGTCTACTACAGTGAACTGTTTGGTTACCATCATTCTTCAAAATATCGTCATTCGACAGACGAAAGAAACTTGTACAGGTTTGAAACAATTGAGGGTGAGTACATAATGACCATTTTTATTTTTGGGTGAACTATTCCTTTAATTCATGTAAAAACAGATAAACAGTACGAGTGAGTAAAAAGAGGAGAGCGAGAAACGCTCCTCCAGGTTTAAGGTGAGCTAAAGTCTCTCATAAAGACGCAGCTGTCCCTCATTTGAGATCCCAGGCCTAAAAAGACACGGTGCTGTAAGCTCCAGGTGTCCGGGGCTCTTTCAGCTCTCAGAGCGCTCTGTGAAACCCGCCGCTACAGACCGAGACAAGATAAGAAACACACTCATTGAGGGGGAGGACTCATAAAGGGAGAGAGAGAATGAGTGGCACATGAAAAAGACGAGTGACGTGATGAATCAATGCAATGAGCGGCTGCACACAAAACAAAACACCAGACCCTGCCTGCCACATTTACGTTCAACGAGATATTCACACGCTCACACACACACACACACACACACACACGCGCACACGCACACACACACACACACACGCTCACACACACACACACACACACGCACACGCGCACACACACGCACACGCACACACACACACACACACACACACACACGGCTCCTGTGAGCACTTAAACGCAGAGCACTTTAATGAATGGCCTTTGAAAACAACTGCCAGTCTTGTTCAATAGTCGTATAAATATATCTGCCTAAGCAGACAAATCTGAAACTACCACAATGCTCAGATGTTCTGGGTGGTTGTTAAAACACTGCAAGCAAGGTTGACTCTAAGGTGTTCTGGGTGGTTACTAGAATCTTGCATTCTGGGTAGTTGCTAAAGCGTAGTTAGAAGGTTACTAGGTAGTTACTATGGCCTAGGGCATTGGTTTAATTTAGACATTTAGATACAGCAGACAAAACCTCCCTCCCCATCCAACCATAGATACATACGTAGATGCCTCATTGGTGAACATTTCTATGGGCCACGATACGCATGCCATCCGCCATTTTTGGAAAAGGTCACTTGTGAGAGTCTACAATTATACGCTTGTTTATCTTTGAATATTCATTCATCCGGATTGAATAGGGTATCTATACACATCTATGCATCCAACTAACCCAACATTTTCCATTTATGATAGACTTTTGACCCCAGTTTCGTGTTATAAAGTTAATAGTTATGGTAACCAACATACTCATAATTAATAAAGAGATTTTATGTTAGCATATTCATCAGACAATAATTACACTGTTTTTATTAAGTTAAAACAACAACATTACAGCAGCATCAGAGCACTGGGTGTCTTAATTAGGCTGTATATCATTTTATTTGAATGAATTGGACCGATGATGATTGTGAAAGAAAACTCACCAGAGACCCTGTTGCTGTTATAGTAACGAACAAGCTTCATGTGCATCTGATTGACAGATAAATCAGTGTTGTTTATTTATTTATTGTTATTTCAGCTAGCAGTCTGCATTGTATATTCAGTTTAATAACATAAAGAAGGCACATGTCATCGTTCAACTGAACTGAAGCCTCGACTATGGCATTCTGGGTAGTTGTTTGAAGGTTGCTAGGTGGGTGTTTTTTGATGGTTGCTAGTACGTTTCTGGTCCTTGTAAATGATAGGGGCTCATCCACATGACTAGCCCTAATAAGAGAAACAGCACTAGCTAGAACCTGTTTAATTTATGACAAGAGGACAAACTAGATCAGAGCCTACATTAATATGCCTAATAACTTTGGCCATAAAATAGAGGATATATCCTCTATGTGGTGATTCATGTTGGTCAGACACCTCCAAACACTGTCCATCATCATATGTGTGGGCATCATCACCATGGCAACGCTTCAGCTGGCAAACGGCATAAAGTAGCTACACAGATGATCAGTCACTGGCACAGCGGTATGGAGTTACGACGCTGTTTAAAGACAATGGGAGTTGCACAGTGGCCAACATTTCACATACAATCAGTGATTTAGTGTTTGCTATTACACTACAAATATCTTTAAGAGACATCAGCTATGTTCACCATTGTCTATGTAAGATGAGATATTTGTGTGCGTGATTTTAATTGATAATTGAATCAGTTACATAAGCAAAGATGCTCATCAAGCCAACTGAGAAATATAGAAAGCTATGGATATATAACTTTCTACATTATAAACCTACTTGTTCCATTTAGCAATGAATGTCATCATTTTTTTAAATTAATGAATTGTTACATTTTTTAAGTTGTATAAATTCATCTGATTAGACATGATTTTTAAAAATTATTTGAACTGCTAAAACGGAATGCAGAGAAATTAAAATTTTTGGGGGATTAACGTTTTATCTAGCTGCAGTTGACCTAAACTAACATCATAATCGCTTGACTTGAATGACAACCAACTATAGAATAATGTGCATTTTAAATGCCGTATATGCTAATCAAATCAAATGCTGAGCAGCTAGAAGCGTTTGCATTGCAAAAACGTGTCTGTTTCAGATCTTTAACATGTTAAGTCCTGCAAATAAACCATCTCTGTCCTTGAAGGATTCCAGAAACCCAAACGCTGGTCTGATGAAACTTAACCTAAAAACGATATTCTCTAAAAAGAAAGAATATATATTTCTATATTTTATGATTGTTTTAACGACATTTAGCTATCTTTTTATACATTTAACACTTAATCATATATATATATATATATATATATATCCTAAGAACATGTTGTGAACATTCCCAGCAGAGTGATTAAACCCTTATTTCTGGATGTTTATCAAACGTTTTTTTAAATGTACAAAGACTTGGTTTCTTCTTGGTTTGGTGAATGTCAGGGGAACATCCCATTCTATCATTTTGAAAACATGAGAATGTTACATTTGAATGTTCTCTCGTTGTTTAAAACACTATTTTTATATTTAAACAATGCTTTTTTTCTTGGTAAGGCAAACATTAGAGGAACATTAAATTTTCATCATTTTGAAACAGTTATTTCTGAATGTTTTTTAAATGTTCAAACTTTTTTAAACGTACCCGTAACATTTCTTCTTGAGTAAGTGAACGCTACAGGAACATCCCATTATATAATTTGAAAAGATGTTGTGAGATTGTTACATTTGAATGTTCTCTTAAGTTTTAACAAATGTTTGTGAACATTAGAAGTTCCATTTATATCATTTGAAAGTGTCACGAATATTTCTTAATATTTTATTAAATGTTTAACCATGTTTTTAATGTATTAATGTTTATTTTTAGTTGTGTGAATGTTAGAGGACCAGTCCATTCTGTCATTATGAGAATGTTATTAAAAAACATTATTGAATAGTTCTGAACAAGTTCTGAGAGCATTCCCTGATAGCTGCTCCTTCTAATGATTACTTTCAGAGAATAATGCTCAAAAAATGTTAATGAAATGTTGGCAAATTAACATCAAATGGGTGTTCCACAAATATTACTGCCACAACTTTTGCTAATGCTAACATAACAAAAACAGTGAGCAAATATTAAATTCATAAGGACGTTCCAAGGTCAAGGTCAAGGTCTCTTTATTTGTCACATGATAAATTATACAGGGTATAATCAAAAGTGAAATGTAGGAACATTTGTTCCAAGAACATTGTTCTAAGAACTTTTCCTCATAACATTACAAAAATTATATCAAATATTAATTATAAGAACATTCCATAAACACTACTTTTAGAATTGTTTTTCCTTAAATGTACATAACCTTTAAATATGTTAGTGAAAGTTATGGGAATGTTCGCTGTTTCTGTGAACATGCTGCACACTACTGGACAAACAAGCACACACGCGCACACACACACACACACACACAGCACTAGAGATGCATTTACGGTTGTGTGGAAAAGAGCAAACCCTATAAGTGGCCATTAAAATAAGCTGTAGCATCACTTACACCTGAACACTTACAGGACACAACAGTGAAGCTCTCTCTGTCTCACACACACACACACACACACACACTTTAAATCGTTGTCCATCCATCCATCTCACATACACACATTTCTCTCATTCTGTGTGTATCTCTCTCTTCATGTGTCAGTCTATTTTAGGCTTTCTGTTGTCACTTATGTGAGGATTGTGGCACCAGATTTTCAGTTTCATGTTTGCTAGCTGGGCATCACTATTGTGTACTCACTGTGAACATGACGCCTGATTTCTGTTTCTTTTTACATAGACAGTTACTGGTGACCTGAATATCAGAGACTTGAGGCTAATCTTGGGCTAAAGAAGTGAATAGACAAGTTACTAAATAATTATATTATATTATATTAAAGATCAAACTCGATTATGACTGATCAGAAAATGTTTAGTATAATAATTTGCTGATATATTGTTCCTGTGTGGCTCAGTGGTTAGAGCATTGCGTCAGCAGCGCAAAAGGTTGTGGGTTCGATTCCCAGGAACACATACTGATTAAAAATGTATAGCCTGAATGCAATTGTAAGTCGCTTTGGATAAAAGCATCTACTAAATGTATATATACAAATCTTAACTATATGTTAATACTTGTACAAATAAGGATAAATTGCATCACATAATGTCACATCATATAATAACAAACATATCGTGTGATTTCAAGTTAAAGAAACCCAAAAGTTTTAAAAAGAACATTAATTAACCACTCATGGTTTCCTTATACTACACACATCCAACCATTCACAAACTGATCTGAGATCAGTATGAAGACTAATTATACCCTATTGAAGGAAACATAGAATTCTTATTTTCAAAACAACATATAAGATGTCTAAAATACACAGAAAGTCATTATGTATGTTCCATTTACAATGATAAATACCTGCTAGATAGAATATATTTTTTGTAAATAGAGCTCTTATCAATTGTACCCAAAGAACTACTTCCCTAATTAGTAAAGCACACATCTTGCAATATTGATTTTCAAAAAGACTGTTAATGTGCAGGAGCCACAGCTGTGTGAGAGTATACACACAACTCCATTATAGAAGGAATGGGAAACATGTTCTACTTTTACTGGTTTCAGTAACGATCTACTGAAGGGAATAAAAAGCTTTGGCCACAAGGAACTATACTGGACTGAGCACTGCCGACATCGTGACCGGAAACAAACACAAGTGCAAGAAAACGCACCAAAGAAAACAAATGACTGAAGATGAATTCTAAAACACAAGATCAATACTGGATCCCCATTAAAACAGTATCCTGTCTTGGATGGATGGATGGATGGATGGAAGGAAGGAAGGAAGGAAGGAAGGAAGGAAGGAAGGAAGGAAGGAAGGAAGGAAGGAAGGAAGGAAGGAAGGAAGGAAGGAAGGAAGGAAGGAAGGAAGGAAGGAAGGAAGGAAGGAAGGAAGTGTGGGAGAAAGGGTGGGAGGAAGGGAGGAAGGAAGGAAGGAAGGAAGGAAGGAAGGAAGTGTGGAGAAAGGGTGGGAGGAAGGAAGGAAGGAAGGAAGGAAGTGTGGGAGAAAGGGTGGGAGGAAGGAAGGAAGGAAGGAAGGAAGTGGGAGAAAGGGTGGAGGAAGGAAGGAAGGAAGGAAGGAAGTGTGGGAGAAAGGGTGGAGGAAGGAAGGAAGGAAGGAAGGAAGGAAGGAAGGAAGGAAGGAAGGAAGGAAGGAAGGAAGGAAGGAAGGAAGGAAGGAAGGAAGGAAGGAAATATTTTGAATAATTAATGTTTGGCTTAACAACATACATTTTCTAAAAGTAATTTAGGTCTTAATTTACATCTGTACTTTGGACAGAAACGAGATTTAGCATTTATGGCCTTTTTGAGCCTGCGTGATAAACAGATTTTCACTTAGATTATAATACAGAAGGGTTGTATTGAGTAATTTGACATAAGTTGACAAAAGCCAGAGAAAAATATTTTTTCAAGTTTTTATCATTTATTTGTATAAATATGTATTTTATCATTTTATACAATTTTTTCTAAAAATTTAACTATATTATACAGTGGCGTTTTATTACGAAAACGATTTGTACTTATTATTTTCATAAAAATGTAAACATATAGACTTTATTGTTATAATTTGTTTTCAATTTAATTTGAGTTAAAGTGTTAATTTGTTGTGTTTTTGTCATTTTTATTAGTTTTTGTTTTTGTAATATATATTTTTAGTTTTCATTTATTAAAGTTAATTAGTAATTTTAGCAATTCAAACTAAACAAAAATGAGAAATGTTGGCTTAGCAACTAGCTGAAATAAAAAAAACTTATTTTATTTCAAGTAAAGTTTTTCAAGGTTTTAGTTTTATTGACCTATAATAACCCTGACACTAAATATAAGGAGTAGCAACTTCAGTGTTAATTCAATTGGTTTTTAATAAGACCAGATGAAAAGTAGAGCAACGCATCATTAAACAGAAAAGTATCCTTTAATGTCGGTCTTTCCCACAGCTGGTTCCTTTCAGTGTTCTTACGGATGAGCCTCAGCACCTGCCCTCCATTACTGTCCGTCTTCAAACATATGTTTTCACATGCAGGCCTGCGACACACAATAACCCCAGCACACGGGGGCTCCGGGGTGAGGGTATCTATCTCTAATGAGCCCAGTGTCTTGTTAAAGGGGCAGCTCTGGGTTTGTGGAAGAAGGCCAACAGGAAACAGACTAATGCTGCTGGGCTAAATGGAAATCCCTCGAGTCGGAGGGTACAAAGACTCCTCTTCGGGTGCCTTTGCGCTTTTGTTTGGGTTTGTTTACCCTGTCTGCCGGCCGGGATTGCCCATCACGGCCCCCCGGGGACAGTTTTACACTCGCACACATGGTTTAGAGAGATCTATTGTGATAAATGAGAGGGCACACTCTCTGGGCTGGGGTGAGAGGCATTCACAGGTATTTGGGTTTGGTTTCAGGACAGAGAGCAGTGTGTAAATTAAAAGTCATAGAGTGCTGTGTTTGCAATAATGTAAAAATGTAGCAATTCACTGATCTTCCCCTCTATCAAAACTTCTAAAACTAACCTTACTGAAAGCGATATTTCACCTATAAAATGAAAACAAAATTGTCATTGTTACAAACCTCTATGAATTTCTTTCATCTGAAGACAGTGGCGGCTCCAGGATTTTTAGTTGGGGGTGCTGGGGGGTTAACAGTTCAGGAGGGGTGCTATAAAACTAATTAAATTGAGAGAAGGTAATGAACGCCTAACCATCAGTTTTTTATATACAGCAGCTGCAAAAAAAGGCATATTTAACTTTTTCCTGTGGTATTAAACTTCGTTATTAGTAATATAACTTCTAATGCCAACTGCCAAATATGACATTACAAGTAATATAATTTATGAATGATATAGAAAGAAAGAAAGTTGGGATTTTTTTCTTCATTGCTTTATTTTATTTATTTATTTAAGTTATCTTTATTTTATCTTTATCTAATCATTTTTGTCTGACCATCAAGTGTCAGTCACTCAACGCCAACTGTTAGGAAAACATGGTCAATTCTAACCATTTACAATAGTGCCGTCAATTCCTCAAACTATTTCCACACGGGCACACATTGCAGGTGATACCCAGCATTTCTTTAGAGTTTCTCCAGAAGTTTACAGACAATTATAGTTATGGGTTTTTCTTTTTGAATTAGTACTTATGAGATCATAGACAGTGGCAGCTTTAACAGGCTACATTCACATTAATGCACGGATCTATTTCGATACATCAGATGTTTTGTCCTGCTCTAAAAACATAACTGACTGTATTTGCATCAATTTCATATTATAAAACAAAAAAAAGCCAAGTTCAGATTTAAAAACAGGAGGTGCATTTTTAATATTCGCATCACAAGCTCATGCGAATGACGTCAGTGGATTATAATTGATTATGGTCTATTACTACATCGAGGCAGAATCATCCATGTCTGCATCACGATGCAACGATTAATTGACACCTAAAATTGAGGCAGATTTGTTCCACGTCACTGAGCAGTATTTTCTGGCTAAAAATTTCGCCCCTTCAGTGCCGTGCATTTTTTTCTGCATTGTGGCTGATTTGTCGATTGTTCACACAATAACATCTCTGTATTTTTGTGTATTTCCCATTCACTTCTCATGGCAGACATTTTTGACCACGAACAACACAAGTGTGACTATTGAAAAAAAAAATTCAAGTCCGGGGAGGGTGGGGGGGTCAAATTGTTTGCCTAAACGTCACCGAGTTTCGTACCATTCCCATGAATTAAGGATTTTTTGCATTTACAAATATATTTTTGAAATATACCAAAATGACTGAACAACACCATGGGTTAAGAAAGACTGCCATGCAAGGTAATATAATATAAAACAAAACAGGATGGAAAATCATACATTTATACACACAAAGTATACATTTGATCAGTTCATGCATTCCCTGGGATTCGAACCCATGACGCTCACAAGGTGGTATTCATTTGTGAAACATTTGGCTCAAAAAATGCTCAGTTTTTTTATATTTTATACAGTCCAAGAAATGCATGCGTTATTGTAACAATAATCACAGACACAAATGTTTTCCTTGCATAAATAGGGTCCAAATATACTAGAAATAGTTCAATTCACTGTTTTTTACTGCACCTATTTTGCCACTGTATGTTTTTTCTTTGTTGAACAGAGCCCGCTGTTGGTCCTTACCGAGAGAACAGACAGACAGAACTTGACCCGTACGATAGAGAGCACGCAGGCAAGAGCGCTAAACACTTTAGAGGATTTCTGAACAGCTCCATTAGCCCCAGCCTGATGGATCGGGCTCCATCTCACATGCACACGTTCTAATGAGGTCTACCTCCGCTATTGTGTCCCATAAATGTGTCATTTTGCGTGCTGAATACATTTCATGCCAATCCGAGAATTAAGAACGTGTACGAGACAAAGACAGAAAAGACGGAGAATGATCAGCTCTATTATTCATGTTTTATTCATAGAGATGAGGCTGTAATTGAGTTACTTTGCCTCGTTTTGTAGAAGAATATGCTATTTAGAGCTATGCAAAGATCTATGTACAGTATATAACATGGTCTGAATTGTCATTGTGCATTAACAGCACTTTTGTTAGCTTTACACTGCATTGATCTTGTTATTCTGAGCGGTATAGGGAAGAGAACAAACCTAAAAGACTGTTGGATACAATCAGTGTCCCCTAAATGTATTTAGATATTGAAGTCACTGTAATTTTATATTGTCTTGTTAAAACAAGGTTTGTTCCTTTGACTGCCGCTCAGCAAATCTTGGATTTATAGACTGACACGAGTGGATGCAGCTTCATGCAATACCAAAGTTTTTTTTTGTTAGTTATTGATGCCAATATGGAAATCCATAATTCACTATCAGTCATGATTGCTATATTGTGAGAGAAAATGTGACAAATAAAATATTTTTTGAAAGACGTTATTACTTTTGTTCAGCAAAGACACATTAAACGTTTAAAAACTGACAGTAAAGCCATTTATAATACGACAAAAGAGTTCTATTTTTAAATCAATTTTGTTGTTTTTTTACTTTTTGTCAAAAAAAAGAGCTTTTAAAAAGATTATGGTTTCCACAAAAATATGAAACATCCCAACAGTTTTCAACATTTATAATCAGAAATGTTTCTTGAGCAGCAAATCAGCATATTGACTTCTGAAGATCATGTGACGCTGAAGACTGGAGTAATGATGCTGAAAATTCAGCTGTGCATCACAGGAATACATTACATTTTACAATACATTAAAACAGAAAACCATTATTTTAAATTAACTGTTTTTTTTACTTTATTTTTGATCTAATAAATGCAGCAATTAGTACGCATATAGATTATAGACACCCACAAATGTGATCATTTAGAAGATATTTTGAAAGATGTTTCTATTATAACATTGAACACCATTGACTTTCATTGTTTGGACAAAAAAAGAGAAGAATGCATACAGGTTTGGAATGAGGGTGAGAAAATGAAGAAAAATATTAGGGTTAATTAATTTCTTGTGTGAAAAAGCGTTTTATGAATCATGGACTCATTTTTATCAGCTGTTAGGGCTTTCATTCTGACGGCACCCATTCACTACAGAGGATCCATTAGTGAGAGCAAGTGATGTAGTTTCTCCAAATCTGATGAAGAAATACACCCATCTACATCTTGGATTACCTGAGGGTGAGTACATTTTCAGCACATTTTCATTTTTTGAATGAATTTTCCTTTAAAGGACCTTATTCCAAAAATGAAGTTACTGAAGAGAAAAGATCATGCAGCATTTGAGACATGCAGATACGGACACTTGACATTAATAAGTGTGGCTTCAGTCCTGTTTTTTTTAAGGCAGCAGCATGTTCTTTCCAGCTGTCCATCAAAACTGCAATCATCCATAGATCACCAAGAGAATTATGACCATGAAGAGAAACACACAGATTCGCCCACCTCTGACAGCATTTAGATGCACTTATCTTCCTCTCAAGAATACTTCTCAAACATATTATGATTGCATTCATTTTCAAGACAAAACAATGTGACGGCACTTGAGATCAAACCAGCATCATGACCAAAAGCAGTCTAATCAATCAGCCAAATCTATTTAACAAAGAAGCTTGTTTTATAATCAGAGATCTGTATGATTTTGGCCTGTCTCACCTATTGACCTTCAATTCTGAAAAATGTATACAACTCAACACAACATTTAGCTGTGCCGTTCGTTTTGCACACAACCTTTAAAGCATGATTTCACTGCATTCATCAAGCTCAAGTGCTCGTAATAATAAAATATTGACCAAAGAGCTTTTTCTATACAGCATTATATGTTCGTATATAAACCTATTTTACCAAGAAAACCAAATATGGTAAGCAATAATGAATGAGAAATGCTAAGCACACAAGGTCAACACTTTTGCTCTGGTTGAAGAGGTAATGCTTCGGATGTGACCTATGTTCATGAAGGTCAGCAGGTAGAGACACAAGACACCCGGACGACTGAAGGCCAGAGGCATTATTACAGCACTAGAGCTCAGCTGGACGAGATCACAGCCATCTATTCCTCTCAATAGTGTAAACGACATAATGGTTAGAAATGCAAAGAGAAACTCCTTTAAAATATTTACATTGAAATGACAGCCGTTGAGTCCGTTTACACTTTAAATGACCCAACCCCAACCATCAGGCTCCTAAACTCAGTCTCATAACATCTACATAACATCATAACATCTACAGGACTCAATTTAATAAACTGTAAACACATCCATTATTCTCCATCATCCACACTGCTGCTATGTGTACATACCCGGTACAACCTATTTGCACATTCTCTTGCATATCCGTGTTTATATTAATATTTATTAATCCACAGTATACTGTATTGCACATCTTACTCCTTATTTTATTCTATTATTTGTTCCTATTTTCATTCTCACCTATATTTATATATATTGTCTTGTGTTATGTTTCATTTTTTTTATATTTTATTTTTTTTGCACTTTCCATTGAGCGGACCTGTCCTGACTTACATTTCACTACTGATTATACCCTGTATGATTGTGTATGTGACGAATAATAAAGAACCTTGAACCTTGAACCGTAGCTCAGAATCTCATTAACATGTAGGGACGGTATCCTGGATCCTTGAAAAATAATATCTCATAATTTGTAACGGCAGATTTTCTTTTAAAAGCCCATTTTAACAGGTAACAACAACTACCTAACAAGGTTATAATAGCGAGTTCTGGGTGATCATTTGAGTCTCCATCTAGCAAAAAAATCTTGCACAACCAAGATACACTCAATTTTTATCCATTTCCCAAAATATGCTGCAGCCATAATGACTAAAACTGTGTTTTAGTTCTGTATTATGGTTGAAATGAGCTGAAGTAGTCTACAGATGCATGACAAACGGCCTCTGAAAATGTTTGACTCCCTCTTGTGCTGGAGGCTAACGGGAAAATGTGTTTATTATTAAAATCGTGTACGGCGGATCCTCACCCTTGGCATCTCTATGCTAATGTGCAGGTAAGAGCCCTTGTGCTTTTGTGTTACTGGGCACAACAGGCCGCCTGCCAATGTGGTGTCTTGCTTTTAACTGAGTGCTTTCAATTCTCATCAATTTAGCCCAATTAAAGCGCTCTGCCTGCACGAAGAGCATTTTAGAGCCACGTTACAAACCCACTCTTTTCAATTAAGCCCAAAGATAAAGATCCAGGTTTCACTGATGCATTGAAATGCACTGTGCCTACTTTCTGTTTAATATCGTACTGCGAGGTCGGCACACTAGAAATGAAGCAGAATTCAACACTTTAGCCTTAACTATGAATGCCACAAAGCAGTACTACTGTACACTTGAAACACATCACTACATTATACACCACTGGATAAAGACAATGAACATAATCATAACACAAATAACCAATTTTAGGAACTCTGATGAAAGTTTTGAACATCACATCGATGAAATCATCATCTATATGGAAGTGTACTACTACTAATCGTGAATATCCATAAGAAAAATAACAAATTTACACTCTTT
Organism: Gymnocypris eckloni scoliostomus; assembly: GCA_027564155.1. NCBI lineage: Eukaryota > Metazoa > Chordata > Actinopteri > Cypriniformes > Cyprinidae > Gymnocypris > Gymnocypris eckloni. The sequence goes on along the minus strand of CM050412.1, from coordinate 36,293,442 downwards.
CTTGAATGAAAAGACCAAAAATATTGATGACTCATCCTGCACCTCACACAGTTTTGTCCAATCAAATGCTATCTAGCTGTCAACCTGCACAAAAGAGGGAAATATGAAATGAGACACATGTTCTCATTAACTGAATTCACTGGGACTTTAGATTACAAAATCTAAATAATTTAAACAAATAAATATATTATGCAACAGGAGCTGTTGTGCACAGTACATGCAAATTCCCAACACAGCTTTAAATATCAATAACCTTGGAGACAAATATTCTAAAATAACACTTAAAATATGTTAATATATTGCTTTTTGCAACAATATTTTACATGAATTAACAAATTAATATTAAAGAACTTACGTTTCTGACAAAAATTGTCCACTTGGTTTGTATTCTCCGCCCAGGACGCTACAGATGGAAAGCCAGACTGGAAGATCGTAAATGAATTGAACTATGGCAAGCCCTTTTAACATTTAAAACCTTTTTCTGACTATCCGTAAATATAATTGCGGATAGTCACAATTATAATTCGGATAGTCATAATTATAATTCGACTAGTCGTAATTGATTTGAAGATATCTCCAATTATAATTGCACTAGTAAGAATTCGAATTAGAGATATCTCTAAATACTTTATGACTAGTCACAACTCATTTGAAGATATCTCTAATTGAATTAGAGATATCTTCAATAGAGCATCATACATCCGCAAATATAATTAGAGATATCTCTAATTGTATTTTGACTAGTCACAATTATAGTTGAAGATATCTGAATTACAATTGCGCCTAGTCGAATTGCTGTTGTGTGAGGTCAGAATACATTTACTCAGCTCCTCCCCCCACACCAGAGGCTGTGTGGTGTGGACACAATTTATTTTCTGTGATTGGGAAACCATGGCAGCTACGGTTCTCGACAGAATTTTTACAGAAAATTTACTATAAAATACATTTTATTAAGCAATTTGTCCTGCATATTAATCTAACTGCAAATTTAAAACATATAATTTTAAAATGATAAAAAATACATAAAACACTGAAAATATAGCATTTGTACATGTCCCCAGTGTCTAACGCTACATTATAACATTAAATATAATGTTTGAAATCCTTCAGAAATGATTTTATTTTGCATTTTGTGTACCTCCATATCCCATCTGTTTAAAATACATTTATTTCAAAATAAATGTATACTATTTTGGATAAAATACATTTTAGTCGTGTCCCCAGGTTTTCACTCAGTCCTGTTACTCTAACACATTCTCCTCTAAAAACTGGGAAAATCCACAAGACACATTTTCAAAATAATATTGCAACATCTGGATCTTCTGAAGGCAATGACATTATCAAAAGCATGTGGTCTTATTTTCTTTTCTGTATATTTGGTGATATTGTAACGGTGGCTGGGAACGTCATTATAAATATACTGTCCTGTTACCTAAATTATTTATTAGATGTTACTTGTTTATTTTAAAATAAAAATCTTTGTGAATCTCTATAATTTGCTGAGTATTCTCATAATATTAGCATGTACTCCATGTGACTAGATTAAATATATTTGCTAATTTTATCCTAAAATCTCAATCCTGTTACTTTCAGTCCTGTTACTCATATACTCATATATCCTATACTGATATATAGTAGCTGAGTAAAATAACAGGAGTGAGTAGTGTCATCAGATTTATTAATGTAAATATTATGCTACATCAATAATAATCTAGTCCAACCATTTTTCTCAAATGTTGGCCTTATATCATTATACAAAGAATTATACAAAATAAAAACATGAAAAATAGTACAAATAAATGCATGACGGACAAGAACAATGCCTCATAATCGGATGCAGTCAAAAAGGTGAAGGCTGATTTGAAAATGATGACAATTTAATAAAGGTTTATCTGACATTGATGACATTTATTTACTGGATTACAGTACGTTGTGTATGAATTCATGTTCACTTGTGTTATTATGGCAGCTTGTTTCCACCATGGAATGAAAATAAAGGTAATTTGCAGCTTTTTATCTTACCATTCATTCTGAATTTTTCTCAGAATTGCGAGATATAAACAATGCAAGTTATACATTTTATAGTTGTGAGATAAAATTTGATATTCATTTATTAATTAATTATTTCTTTATTAATTATTTCTTTGTTTCTTTTGTTTCACAGACTGATATATTTCAAGTGTTTATTTCTTTTAATTTTGATGATTATAACTGACAACTAATGAAAACCCCAAATTCAGTATCTCAGAAAATTTGAATATTACTTAAGACCAATACAAAGAAAGGATTTTTAGAAATCTTGGCCAACTGAACAGTATTAACATTAAAAGTACAGCACTCAATAGTTGGGGCTCCTTTTGCCTGAATTACTGCAGCAATGCGGTGGCATGGAGTCGATCAGTCTGTGGCACTGCTCAGGTGTAATGAGAGCCCAGGTTGCTCTGATAGTGGCCTTCAGCTCTTCTGCATTGTTGGGTCTGGCATATCGCATCTTCCTCTTCACAATACACCATAGATTTTCTATGGGGTTAAGGTCAGGCGAGTTTGCTGGCCAATTAAGAACAGGGATACCATGGTCCTTAAACCAGGTACTGGTAGCTTTGGCACTGTGTGCAGGTGCCAAGTCCTGTTGGAAAATGAAATCTGCATCTCCATAAAGTTTGTACTTCCTGGTATACGGCTGTGTTGACCTTGAACCTCAGAAAACACAGTGGACCAACACCAGCAGATGACATGGAAACCCAAACCATCACTGACTGTGGAAACTTTACACTGGACCTCAAGCAACGTGGTCACATTAGGTGTTTTGAGTTAATTAGCTGATTAGAGTGTGACACCAGGTGTCTTCAATATTGAACCTTTTCACAATATTCTAATTTTCTGAGATACTGAATTTGGGGTTTTCATTAGTTGTCACTTATAATCATCAAAATTAAAAGAAATAAACACTTCAAATATATCGGTCTGTGTGGAATGAATGTATACATTGTACAAGTTTCACTTTTGAATGGAATTACTGAAATAAATCTACTTTTGATGATATTCTAATTATATGAGCACCTGTATATGCATACATATATATATATATATATATACATACATACACACATATACACATACATACAAAATATATATAAAATAATAATAATAATAATAAATAATATATATATATACAACACTAAAAGAATGACAGCTGCATAGATATTAAAAGATGCATACAGTAATTTGCGGTATGTAAAACAAAATAACTGAACTTATTAAATAGCAGCATATAAGTACAATTATTATTGCACATCGCAAAAGTGCTGTTATTTCAATGTCTCCATCACATAAAAATCCAAAAACCCACTACTATCAAATCAAATCACTTTTATTGTCACATCACCACAGCACAAGTGCCTTGGTGAGTGAAATTCTTCTGAGCGTGCTCCAGACAGTGCAAAAACAACAATTTACATATAGACAGTACATATTTACAGACTGTACAGAAAACAATGTGCAAAATACACATACATATACTCAGTAAAAGTATACTCAGTTTTATACATATACTAAAAGATTCAGTGAGATAAAATGGTTAAGAGGTCATTTTAAATTCAATAATTGAAATGTCAAAATTTGAATTTAGACTACTTATTTGAAATAGTGGCAATTATCTGCACCATGGTATTGTGGTACATTACTGTACTACAAAACAGTACACAATGATAACGTGAGTGTAAATTCTCATTTTAATTCCAGTTTTTAAATGGATGCCACCTTATTGGGACAATAAAGCCCTCCCACACCCTAACCCTACCCAATATTTATTTTCAACTTTTGAATTATTTCCTTCATATTTATTGAAAATAAATGCCTTTCTGATACGATTTGAGATTTGAAAATTTAGAAAAAAAATTTAGCCGAAGGTGGATTAGAACTCGGGTTGATCTCGTCAGAAGGCATGTACTATAACCACTACACCATTGAAGCTGATGCTGGCTAAGCATCGATTCTCATTCTTGACTAGCCCAATCACACAAGGCGGGCTATTTGTACTTAAAGTAAATAGACACTCCGATTCTTGTAACATTATATAAAATGTTGCAACGGCTGACATGAGGCTTATACATGTGTTCATTTGTAAATAAAGGCTAACACAATTTAAACAGCACAGCACACACGTCTCAACATTACCATATAAAACAGGACAAAAGCCTATTTAAGTCCTCTCTGTATAGCCAGCAACATTTTTATTTCCATACTTTTTAATTACTTCTGTATAAAACACTTTAAAATCACCCAGAGATGCAGGACCTTTATTATACAACTCTTAGACAAAAGGCGGATGACAACAGTTTCCAAGCTAGGATTGGTTAAAAATCTTTAAGGCGGGGCTCAACGAAGGTGAATTTGCATGCGCATTGGAGATATCTCTAAATGTGTTGTGACGTCAAAATGGCAATTGAAGATATCTCTAATTCAATTAGAGATATCTGCAATTATAATTGGAGATATCTCTAATTCAATTAGAGATATCTTCAAATGAGTTGTGACTAGTCATAAAGTATTTAGAGATATCTCTAATTCGAATTCTTACTAGTGCAATTATAATTGTAGATATCTTCAAATCAATTACGTATGGCAAGCCCTTTTAACATTTAAAACATTTTTCTGACTATCCGTAAATATAATTGCGGATAGTCACAATTATAATTCGGATAGTCATAATTATAATTCGACTAGTCGTAATTGATTTGAAGATATCTCTAATTGAATTACGACTAGTCGTAATTGCTTTGAAGATATCTCTAATTCAATTACGACTAGTCATAATCTCCATTGACTTCCATTGAAAATATTTGAAGATATCTTCAAATACGATTCGCCTAGTCAAAATACAATTAGAGATATCTCCAATTACAATTCGACTAGTCGTAATTCAATTAGAGATATCTTCAAATGAGTTAGAGATATCTCCAAATGAATTGTGGATATCTCTAAATATGATTTGACTAGGCGAAATACAATTAGAGATATCTCTAATTGCATTTTTAAAGATATCTCTAATACATTTGAAGATATCTCTAACTCATTTAGAGATATCTCTAACTCATTTGAAGATATCTCTAATTCATTTAGAGATATCTCTAACTCATTTGAAGATATCTTCAATTGGTATAATATGGCAAGCCCTTTTAACATTTAAAACCTTTTTCTGACTATCCGTAAATATAATTGCGGATAGTCATAATTATAATTCGGATAGTCATAATTATAATTCGACTAGTCGTAATTGATTTGAAGATATCTCTAATTGAATTACGACTAGTCGTAATTGCTTTGAAGATATCTCTAATTCAATTACGACTAGTCATAATCTCCCATTGACTTCCATTGAAAAATATTTGAAGATATCTTCAAATATGATTCGCCTAGTCAAAATACAATTAGAGATATCTCCAATTACAATTCGACTAGTCGTAATTCAATTAGAGATATCTTCAATGAGTTAGAGATATCTCCAAATGAATTATGGATATCTCTAAATATGATTTGACTAGGCGAAATACAATTAGAGATATCTCCAATTACATTTTTTTAAAGATATCTCTAATACATTTGAAGATATCTCTAACTCATTTAGAGATATCTCTAACTCATTTGAAGATATCTCTAATTCATTTAGAGATATCTCTAACTCATTTGAAGATATCTTCAATTGGTATTACGACTAGTCGAATTGTAATTGAAGATATCTCTAATTGTATTTTGACTAGGCGAATCGTATTTGAAGATATCTCTAATTGAATTAGAGATATCTCCAATTATAATTGCAGATATCTCTAATTGAATTAGAGATATCTCCAATTATAATTGCAGATATCTCTAATTGAATTAGAGATATCTTCAATTGCCATTTTGACGTCACAACACATTTAGAGATATCTCCAATGCGCATGCAAATTCACCTTCGTTGAGCCCCGCCTTAAAGATTGTTTTAACCAATCCTAGCTTGGAAACTGTTGTCATCCGCCTTTTGTCTAAGAGTTGTATAATAAAGGTCCTGCATCTCTGGGTGATTTTAAAGTGTTTTATACAGAAGTAATTAAAAAGTATGGAAATAAAATGTTGCTGGCTATACAGAGAGGACTTAAATAGGCTTTTGTCCTGTTTTATATGGTAATGTTGAGACGTGTGTGCTGTGCTGTTTAAATTGTGTTAGCCTTTATTTACAAATGAACACATGTATAAGCCTCATGTCAGCCGTTGCAACATTTTATATAATGTTACAAGAATCGGAGTGTCTATTTACTTTAACAAATAGCCCGCCTTGTGTGATTGGGCTAGTCAAGAATGAGAATCGATGCTTCAGCTTCAATGGTGTAGTGGTTATAGTACATGCCTTCTGACGAGATCAACCCGAGTTCTAATCCACCCTCGGCTAAATTTTTTCTAAATTTTCAAATCTCAAATCGTATCAGAAAGGCATTTATTTTCAATAAATATGAAGGAAAGGGCTTTATTGTCCCAATAAGGTGGCATCCATTTAAAAACTGGAATTAAAATGAGAATTTACACTCAGTACGTTATCATTGAGTACTGTTTTGTAGTACAGTAATGTACTACAATACCATGGTGCAGATAATTGCCACTATTTCAAATAAGTAGTCTAAATTCAAATTTTGACATTTCAATTATTGAATTTAAAATGACCTCTTAACCATTTTATCTCACTGAATCTTTTAGTATATGTATAAAACTGAGTATACTTTTTACTGAGTATATGTATGTGTATTTTGCACATTGTCTTCTGTACAGTCTGTAAATATGTACTGTCCATATGTAAATTGTTGTTTTTCTGCACTGTCTGGAGCACGCTCGTAAGAATTTCACTCACCAAGGCACTTGTGCTGTGGTGATGTGACAATAAAAGTGATTTGATTTGATAGTAGTGGGTTTTTTGGATTTGGAGACATTGAAATAACAGCACTTTTTGCGATGTGCAATAATAATTGTACTTATATGCTGCTATTTAATAAGTTCAGTTATTTTGTTTTACATACCGCAAATTACTGTGTGCATCTTTTAATATCTATGCAGCTGTCATTCTTTTAGTGTTGTATATATATATATTATTTATTATTATTATTATTATTTTTATATATATTTTTGTATGTATGTATATATGTGTATGTATGTATATATATATATATATGTATGCATATACAGGTGCTGGTCATATAATTAGAATATCATCAAAAGTAGATTTATTTCAGTAATTCCATTCAAAAGTGAAACTTGTACAATGTATACATTCATTCCACACACAGACCGATATATTTGAAGTGTTTATTTCTTTTAATTTTGATGATTATAAGTGACAACTAATGAAAACCCCAAATTCAGTATCTCAGAAAATTAGAATATTGTGAAAAGGTTCAATATTGAAGACACCTGGTGTCACACTCTAATCAGCTAATTAACTCAAAACACCTAATGTGACCACGTTGCTTGAGGTCCAGTGTAAAGTTTCCACAGTCAGTGATGGTTTGGGTTTCCATGTCATCTGCTGGTGTTGGTCCACTGTGTTTTCTGAGGTCCAAGGTCAACACAGCCGTATACCAGGAAGTTTTAGAGCACTTCATGCTTCCTGCTGCTGACAAACTTTATGGAGATGCAGATTTCATTTTCCAACAGGACTTGGCACCTGCACACACTGCCAAAGCTACCAGTACCTGGTTTAAGGACCATGGTATCCCTGTTCTTAATTGGCCAGCAAACTCGCTGACCTTAACCCCATAGAAAATCTATGGTGTATTGTGAAGAGGAAGATGCATGCCAGACCCAACAATGCAGAAGAGCTGAAGGCCGCTATCAGAGCAACCTGGGCTCTCATAACACCTGAGCAGTGCCACAGACTGATCGACTCCATGCCACCGCATTGCTGCAGTAATTCAGGCAAAAGGAGCCCCAACTATTGAGTGCTGTACTTTTAATGTTAATACTGTTCAGTTGGCCAAGATTTCTAAAAATCCTTTCTTTGTATTGGTCTTAAGTAATATTCAAATTTTCTGAGATACTGAATTTGGGGTTTTCATTAGCTGTCAGTTATAATCATCAAAATTAAAAGAAATAAACACTTGAAATATATCAGTCTGTGAAACAAAAGAAACAAAGAAATAATTAATAAAGAAATAATTAATTAATAAATGAATATCAAATTTTTATCTCACAACTATAAAATGTATAACTTGCATTGTTTATATCTCGCAATTCTGAGAAAAATTCAGAATGAATGGTAAGATAAAAAGCTGCAAATTACTTTTATTTTTCATTCCATGGTGGAAACAAGCTGCCATAATAACACAAGTGAACATGAATTCATACACAACGTACTGTAATCCAGTAAATAAATGTCATCAATGTCAGATAAACCTTCTATAGAATCATTTTCAAATCAGCCTTCACCTTTTTTGACTGCATCCGATTATGAGGCATTGTTCTTGTCCGTCATGCATTTATTTGTACTATTTTTCATGTTTTTATTTTGTATAATTCTTTGTATAATGATATAAGGCCAACATTTGAGAAAAAATGGTTGGACTAGATTATTATTGATGTAGCATAATATTTACATTAATAAATCTGATGACACTACTCACTCCTGTTATTTTTACTCAGCTACTATATATCAGTATAGGATATATGAGTAACAGGACTGAAAGTAACAGGATTGAGATTTTAGGATAAAATTAGCAAATATATTTAATCTAGTCACATGGAGTACATGCTAATATTATGAGAATACTCAGCAAATTATAGAGATTCACAAAGATTTTATTTTAAAATAAACAAGTAACATCTAATAAATAATTTAGGTAACAGGACAGTATATTTATAATGACGTTCCCAGCCACCGTTACAATATCACCAAATATACAGAAAAGAAAATAAGACCACATGCTTTTGATAATGTCATTGCCTTCAGAAGATCCAGATGTTGCAATATTATTTTGAAAATGTGTCTTGTGGATTTTCCCAGTTTTTTAGAGGGAGAATGTGTTAGAGTAACAGGACTGAGTGAAAACCTGGGGACATGACTAAAATGTGTATTTTATCCAAATAGTATACATTTATTTTGAAATAAATGTATTTTAAACAGATGGGATATGGAGGTACACAAAAATGCAAAATAAAAATCATTTCTGAAGGATTTCAAACATTATATTTAATGTTATAATGTAGCGTTAGACACTGGGGACATGTACAAATGCTATATTTTCAGTGTTTTATGTATTTTTTTTATCATTTTTAAAATTATATGTTTTAAATTTGCAGTTAGATTAATATGCAGGACAAATTGCTTAATAAAATGTATTTTATAGTAAATTTTCTGTAAAAATTCTGTCGAGAACCGCAGCTGCCATGGTTTCCCAATCACAGAAAATAAATTGTGTCCACACCACACAGCCTCTGGTGTGGGGAGGAGTTGAGTAAATGTATTCTGACCTCACACAACAGCAATTCGACTAGGCGCAATTGTAATTCAGATATCTTCAACTATAATTGTGACTAGTCAAAATACAATTAGAGATATCTCTAATTATATTTATGGATGTATGACGCCTATTGAAGATATCTCTAATTCAATTAGAGATATCTTCAAATGAGTTGTGACTAGTCATAAAGTATTTAGAGATATCTCTAATTCGATTTCTTACTAGTGCAATTATAATTGTAGATATCTTCAAATCAATTACGACTAGTCGAATTATAATTGGAGATATCTCTAATTGTATTTTGACTAGGCGAATCGTATTTGAAGATATCTCTAATTGAATTAGAGATATCTCCAATTATAATTGCAGATATCTCTAATTGAATTAGAGATATCTCCAATTGCCATTTTGACGTCACAACACATTTAGAGATATCTCCAATGCGCATGCAAATTCACCTTCGTTGAGCCCCGCCTTAAAGATTTTTTTAACCAATCCTAGCTTGGAAACTGTTGTCATCCGCCTTTTGTCTAAGAGTTGTATAATAAAGGTCCTGCATCTCTGGGTGATTTTAAAGTGTTTTATACAGAAGTAATTAAAAAGTATGGAAATAAAAATGTTGCTGGCTATACAGAGGACTTAAATAGGCTTTTGTCCTGTTTTATATGGTAATGTTGAGACGTGTGTGCTGTGCTGTTTAAATTGTGTTAGCCTTTATTTACAAATGAACACATGTATAAGCCTCATGTCAGCCGTTGCAACATTTTATATAATGTTACAAGAATCGGAGTGTCTATTTACTTTAAGTACAAATAGCCCGCCTTGTGTGATTGGGCTAGTCAAGAATGAGAATCGATGCTTAGCCAGCATCAGCTTCAATGGTGTAGTGGTTATAGTACATGCCTTCTGACAAGATCAACCCGAGTTCTAATCCACCTTCGGCTAACTTTTTTTTCTAAATTTTCAAATCTCAAATCGTATCAGAAAGGCATTTATTTTCAATAAATATGAAGGAAATAATTCAAAAGTTGAAAATAAATATTGGGTAGGGTTAGGGTGTGGGAGGGCTTTATTGTCCCAATAAGGTGGCATCCATTTAAAAACTGGAATTAAAATGAGAATTTACACTCAGTACGTTATCATTGTGTACTGTTTTATAATGTACTACAATACCAAGGTGCAGATAATTGCCACTATTTCAAATAAGTAGTATAAATTTAAATTTTGACATTTGAATTATTGAATTTAAAATGACCTCTTAACCATTTTATCTCACTGAATCTTTTAGTATATGTATAAAACTGAGTATACTTTTTACTGAGTATATGTATGTGTATTTTGCACATTGTCTTCTGTACAGTCTGTAAATATGTACTGTCTATATGTAAATTGTTGTTTTTTTGCACTGTCTGAGCACGCCAGAAGAATTTCACTCACCAAGGCACTTGTGCTGTGGTGATGTGACAATAAAAGTGATTTGATTTGATAGTAGTGAGTTTTTTTGATTTTTTTTATGTGATGGAGACATTGAAATAACAGCACTTTTTGCGATGTGCAATAATAATTGTACTTATATGCTGCTATTTAATAAGTTCAGTTATTTTGTTTTAGATACCGCAAATTACTGTGTGCATCTTTTTATATCTATGCAGCTGTAATTCTTTTAGTGTTGTATATATATATATATATTATTTATTATTATTATTTTTATATATATTTTTGTATGTATGTATATATGTGTGTATGTATGTGTATATATATATATATATATATATGTATGCATATACAGGTGCAGGTCATATAATTAGAATATCATCAAAAAGTAGATTTATTTCACTAATTCCATTCAAAAAGTGAAACTTGTACAATGTATACATTCAATACAAACAGACCGATATATTTGAAGTGTTTATTTCTTTTAATTTTGATGATTATAAGTGACAACTAATGAAAACCCCAAATTCAGTATCTCAGAAAATTAGAATATTGTGAAAAGGTTCAATATTGAAGACACCTGGTGCCACACTCTAATCAGCTAATTAACTCAAAACACCTAATGTGACCACGTTGCTTGAGGTCCAGTGTAAAGTTTCCACAGTCACTTATGGTTTGGGGTGCCATGTCATCTGCTGGTGTTGGTCCACTGTGTTTTCTGAGGTCCAAGGTCAACACAGCCGTATACCAGGGAGTTTTAGAGCACTTCATGCTTCCTGCTGCTGACCAACTTTATGGAGATGCAGATTTCATTTTCCAACAGGACTTGACACCTGCACACAGTGCCAAAGCTACCAGTACCTGGTTTAAGGACCGTGGTATCCCTGTTCTTAATTGGCCAGCAAACTCGCCTGACCTTAACCCCATAGAAAATCTATGGTGTATTGTGAAGAGGAAGATGCGATATGCCAGACCCAACAATGCAGAAGAGCTGAAGGCCACTATCAGAGCAACCCGGGCTCTTATAACACCTGAGCAGTGCCACAGACTGATCGACTCCATGCCACGCCGCATTGCTGCAGTAATTCAGGCAAAAGGAGCCCCAACTTTTTTTTCTTATACATTTAGAAAAAAAGCTTATAAATAAACACTTTTGAATTTGACATAAGATGAAATAGTTTCAATAAAGATACATAAAAAAGTTACAAAAAATGTAAATCTCTTTAGGTAGTTAAATTATTACCTCTTAAATGATTAATTGATTATTGATCAGAAGGTTCTCCTGAAGTGTTGTACTGTGCTCCACAAGTGCTCCTAAAATAAAATTATGCGAGAGCCCTGCATAAATTTCTCTCTTAATCACTCATTCGGATTTGTAAAGGTCTATGATTTCAGGACTGTGTGCAATAGAAATCGCTGTGTTACATTAGAAATGTATGTACATTTATGTAGATTATTATTTTTTTGTCTGCTTATGATCAGATCACTTGAATCCAAATACTAAACACTAAGCCTGTGATGATTGTGGGAATTATTTTTTACTTTTGAAAACATGAATAATTGTTGAAGAGGAATTTCAGATATAAAGGTTTCTTCTTGGATTTCTTTAGCTTTGCAGACTAGGTTATACACACTAATCGGGAAGATGATTGCTGTGTGTGTTGTCCATGGAGGAGTTGGTCCACATTTCTTCTCTGAAAGGCTTTTTCAGCAGATCTGTGGTATACCAACATCCCCTGCCTCGGTGGATGATGTTGGAGATCATACTTTGAGGGAGCAACTAGACAAGGTGAGGACATGCTTAAGAACTGAAAATGTAAGTTAACCAGTTAATACTTGTTATTACCCCCACACACACACACACACACACACGTTAAATTGCCTTTTTTTTACTGTTTTAGATACAGGAAGCAACAACTGTTCTGGAGGCAAATTGTGCCATTGCAGAGGCAGCAGACAGTTTAAGTATCATTGGTGCCTTGAGATATGTATCAAGCCTGACAGAAAAGAACTCTCTTGTCCAGTCGGCTGCAGAGTTCTTTGTGAATGGAAGACTGCAAGCTGCCTTGGAACAGTAAGTGCCTTTCCTTTCATGACAATATATATCAGCAAATATCATTAGCTTGAATCTTATTTTGAATGCTATGCTTGTTACACAGGTTTTCAGAAGGATTGCAAACTCTTGGTTTACAGGATGAGATGCAGAAAATTCTGCATTGTTTTATGACATGTTCACAATGATGAGAAGCCCCTCCAGGCAAAGGACCTCTGCAGTCTTTTTAATGTAAACTTCTCCCCACAAGGCAGCAACAGGAGGGCTAGAGAAAACCAGACCATATGCCACTGGAGAGACTGGTTGATAGATGTTGAAGGTATGTCATGATTTGATGTAATGTTACTTTGATGGTAGCTTTAGGTCACATTATTTTTGGTGTATTTCAAATTGATGTAATGAGAAAGTAGTCTCAATGACAGATTTAGAGAAAACAAGCGTACATTTTGAAAAGTAATCTTATTTGTGATGATTTTAACCATTGTGCATTAACACCTTGAACTTTTCTAGGATCTAGAAATCTTGCAGTTACTTGTTATCATAACTATAGACAGGCTATCTAGATCTATTTAGATAGCAAATGTGAACTAATTGCACTTACCACACATTCTTTATGAAATTAGAGTATTTTCTCTACATATGTTTTGCAGAAGGGAGTGTACTGCTGTCACTCTGGAGATGATCATGGAGTTTGCTACTGGAGCCTCCACAGTGCCACCGCTGGGTTTCCCCCACCACCCACAATTAGAGTTCCTCCATCAAGACGGAAAGATTTTTCCAGAGGCCAATACTTGCCTCATTGTACTTCGCCTGCCAATACACACCGAGTATGAAATGTTCAAGAAACACATGACTGAAGGAATTGTGCAGAGCCCAGGTTTTGGTGTTGCCTGAACTAGTTTTAATCTAGACTAGAGCAGTTAAGAAAAAACAGATAAATTGGTCATGATCTACACGGACATAATGGATATCTTGTGTTTCTTAAAACTGTTTTAATGTTAGCGTTTCATATAAAGTACATAACAGAACTTTAGATACATTTACAGCAGAGTAGACCTTTTATTCCCTTTAAGAAGCACTGTTACGTCAAATAGCTACATGTTTGAGATGTGTATCCGTTCCAAAAGAAAACTTTTATTATACATGTGTTTGAGGAAAACTGCTGCATTACTCAAATGTTTTGTTTGTTCATGTCTTACTTCAATTTTGTCCACTTGTTTTCATTTGAACTTTGTTCAATGTATGTTACTACTGAAAACATCAACTTTGTTCAATGTATGCAATCACTGAAAGCATAAACGTAATGTTCAACAGATTGTTGCCATGTTACAGGTAAAATCACATTAAAACGTTCAAAAGAAAGAGTCTGTAACACTAATTTGCCAAAACATTAGCAATTTCGGCACAACACACCTGAAACTTCATCTTTAAATCTGTAATATGGTCAAGAGCTTGGGAAACAGTTTCCATTTGCTGCTGAGTAAGGCGATTTGAGGCTGGTGTACAGTTACAGCTGGGATCTCTTCATTTTCAGCTGTGGGCAAAGACTCGATGCCATGCTGAGCCAGGAGTTCATGTAAATTTTCAGGCCTATAGGGATTGTCTCCAAACACACTGTTGATGGCTGTGCTGTCAGTTCCCATCCTTGAGAGCATTCCTCTGTCCATATTTGTGTTGGTGTTTTATTGTTTTCTGTGCGCAAAGCATGTTGATTCCATGCTTCTTTGAAGTGCAGAAGTCTACTTTGTATATGTGTAAGAAAAACTACGCGGAGGGAAAGTTTGTGAATGTCATTTCCAGGATCCAAAAGTTCAGAATCCTCAAGACTGTAGAACGTGCTATAGATTGGTTGCAATACGTAAAAATACGCCCTTCCACAAACGCTCAATTCTTTGGTTGTGGACCGATTCACCGGTGATGTGGCTCCGGCGCTGAAGTCCTAGTACAAGGTTCATGAAGAAGGCCACTTGTATGTTCTCACCTCCATGATCTGACCTTACCCTAGAGGGTAGGCCATACAGAATTGTTGCCTGTATAAACTGAGAAAGTACGGTGCTGGCACAGTTGTCGGTGTTGCAATTTAGGTACGTGATCAGTCGTGAATATCCATCAATGGCACCGTGAATCACAAAGCCCCATCTAAAAGGGAATACAAAGACAACGCAAATGTAAGTAAATTGTTATAAAAAGTATTTACATTGTGAAGACACTAACAAAACCGACAGGTTCAACTTTGTCAGGTTTGCTGTTATGCTAGATGTCCCAAAAGGCACTAAATATTTTTTTGGGAAACAGGTTAACTTTACAACTGGGCTCACAAATAATAAAGTACAGCTTGTCCAATTTCTAATAGAACATAAATGGTGAATAAAAGCAGGTTTTAATCAAGAAATCAGGAAGCATATATAAATGGAATCATAAGTACTATAGGAGTAATACATAAACTACAGACAACATAGCATAATTGTAATTATTACAATTTGTAATGTATTTATAATTAATATTGTATTACTTTGTACTGTAATAACTGTACTGTACTATTTTGAAGCGGCTTTAAAAAAAAGTATTTATCTTAGATCTACAATGCCCTAATGCTTTAACTTAAAACAGTTTCGGGCAGGACCATATGGTGATTTATATACTGCAGTATCATGCAATACAGTATACACAATGTCAGCTTAGGCAGCCACTTCTTAGTTCATGACTACACCATTCATTTATCATTTTTTATCCATTACTTTAGATTGTACTACATGATCATTTGTACACTTAGAATAAAGGTTTAGCTGTTAACTAAACCTGATTAAAAAAAAAATCAAACCTACATATTTAAAGTCCTCATATTTAAAATGAACATTTACCACAATACTGAAGAATGTAAAGAGCCAATTTTGTTGTGCTGAATGACTATATGGGCAAACATTACTGACTTCACTCTTGTAATTCCAGACAGGCCATATCTTACAGCATACATTGATATTCAGTTACAACAGCTTTGGAATGGCCAAAACAACCGTAAAAGGAGAACAAACTTTTAACTGAAATCAAACATTCAATCTGCATATATGGTTGGGATATTCAAATGTGCATACACATTTGGCTGTAGTTTCCATTAACCTGCAAGAATTGGCTAATGGAGGTCTGCACTGTAACACTATTGATAGAATCTCAACTACCTGTAATTTAACTAACCTTATGAGGCGCATGTTGCCATCAATGTGCCACAGACTGTTGGGAGAGGCCACGTGATACACTCTTCGAGCCACTGTGCTACTCCATCTCCTTGCAGCAGCTGCTGGGTTGACACGAACCAACATCTCACGAACCCTACGCCGTGAAACCCTCAATCCTTCTGCTACCAGCAAGGCTCGCATCATCTAAAATGGGTGTATTGAATACCAAAAAAATATATATGAATTACTTGATGAACTTTAAGAACAGACTTTAAAGTGAGACCAACAAGGCTTACCTCATTCCCAGAATTTGGATACTGGCACTGAAGTCGTCTTACTACATTTTCAAGTTCTTCATCGTCCACTCCTGCCATTCTGCTCCTGACTGACAAACTAAGCAACTTGGACCTCTTGTACAGGAATGAGGAGGAGCAACCCAAAATCATTGCCATTCGCTTGACTGTGTGACCTTGTTTCATTAAAAATTCAATTTGATCACGTGTTATTTGAATGGCTGGTCTACCTCGCGTACCTGCAATTGAAAACAACATTTATTTGTTGTGCTGACATTCAGCTCCTAAAGGCAACCAACAATAACATTATAAAAATAATGACAACATTAGAGAACATAAGATACCAGAACTCATAACTGGGTGGTTCTATCACAAGCATTTGTTATTTCACAATTATTTCAATTATTTATTTATTTATTTTTGGGGGGTTGTTCTAAATAAAAAGATGAAAGAGAAAACATTTCTCATCATTGAACTTGAAAGACAATATTTGAAAAAAAATGTGGCATCACTGTTTCTGTTATTTTTAAATGTAAATCAAATAGGCTATACAGGAGTGTGATACAAAATGTGGCATGTTAACATGCTAATTAAGTTTTTATGGATTGATAAAATTGTGTATGGCATTTTTTTAGCAGTGTTTTCTCCATTTAGATAAATAGTTTCTTCACTCTTTATTCCTTTCTAAATGTTAAAGCAATAGTTGACCCAAAATTGAAAATTCTGTCATCATTTATGAGTTTCTTTCTTCAGTTGAACAAAAACAAAAAATATTTTGAAGCTGGTAACTGGTAGCCATTAACTTCCACAGTATTTTTTTCCCACGATGGAAGTCAGTGGCTACCAGCATTGACATTCTTTATGAATCATTACATTACATCATTACATTACATTCTTATGAAGCACTTCTTTTACGTTCAACAGAAGAAAAAAACTCTTTGAAGGAGAGTAATTGGTCAGTAAGCTTTCATGTTATGTGAACTATCCCTTTAATAACATTACGTAGGCCTACAACTTGTTGTACAGTCACTATTTTATCAATAGTTGATATATGGGTTAATTAGTCTTATAAATCTACACGCACTGCATTCATTTTACATTTAGTTAGGCCAAGTGAATACACAGCATGTACACCGGATATATATTGTTTGTAGGCCTAATGGTTACTTTTAACGCTTCAGTCTGAAGAGCATATGTACATTTTTGTCATTTTTCATTCAGGATCTATATCATTAATGGTGATCATAAAGCTAAAAATGAAGCATAATAACCAAATAAACAAACAAACAAAATAAAACGAAAACAGGAACTTTTAAAGATGCCTTGTGTATGAGGTTACTGCAAATAAACAAAGATTTTTAAAAGCTTGAAACTCACCTGATCTACTTCGAGAGATAGAAAGCTCCAGTTCCCTCTCTCTGTAAATGTGTGGACACCATGGTTCTAATATCATCGAGACTTGTGTTAAGTTGTTGAAATGTCTCAGGAGATAGGAAATGTGCAATTGCTGTGCATTTCTTGCACAATTATCAATTGCACGAAGTTCTCTCTCACCACAACTTCCTGATGTCCAGCTCTTTCAATTTCCTGACACTTTCTTGCGATTCTGTCGAGAACCGCAGCTGCCATGGTTTCCCAATCACAGAAAATAAATTGTGTCCACACCACACAGCCTCTGGTGTGGGGGGAGGAGCTGAGTAAATGTATTCTGACCTCACACAACAGCAATTCGACTAGGCGCAATTGTAATTCAGATATCTTCAACTATAATTGTGACTAGTCAAAATACAATTAGAGATATCTCTAATTATATTTGCGGATGTATGACGCTCTATTGAAGATATCTCTAATTCAATTAGAGATATCTTCAAATGAGTTGTGACTAGTCATAAAGTATTTAGAGATATCTCTAATTCAAATTCTTACTAGTGCAATTATAATTGTAGATATCTTCAAATCAATTACGACTAGTCGAATTATAATTATGACTATCCGAATTATAATTGCGACTATCCGCAATTATATTTATGGATAGTCAGAAAAAGGTTTTAAATGTTAAAAGGGCTTGCCATAATTACGACTAGTCGAATTATAATTATGACTATCCGAATTATAATTATGACTATCCGCAATTATATTTATGGATAGTCAGAAAAAGGTTTTAAATGTTAAAAGGGCTTGCCATATTTTCAAATGTATTAGAGATATCTTTAAAAAAATGCAATTAGAGATATCTCTAATTGTATTTCGCCTAGTCAAATCATATTTAGAGATATCCGCAATTCATTTGGAGATATCTCTAACTCATTTGAAGATATCTCTAATTGAATTACGACTAGTCGAATTGTAATTGGAGATATCTCTAATTGTATTTTGACTAGGCGAATCGTATTTGAAGATATCTGCAAATATTTTTCAATGGAAGTCAATGGGAGATTATGACTAGTCGTAATTGAATTGTAGATATCTTCAAAGCAATTACGACTAGTCGTAATTGAATTGTAGATATCTTCAAATCAATTACGACTAGTCGAATTATAATTATGACTATCCGAATTATAATTGCGACTATCCGCAATTATATTTATGGATAGTCAGAAAAAGGTTTTAAATGTTAAAAGGGCTTGCCATATGGAGCGAGCGATAAAGATGTCCACCATAGGTTCCACGTGACGTCACAGTGTGTTGTCGCCGCCATGTTTGTGTCCGAGTCACAGCTGCGCGAGCTGCCAGTCTGTGGTCACAGCAGCCACAACTACCAGAGGAAGATCAACGAAACACTCACAGAAGGTTATAATATGCCCGGGATATGTTGTGCTGTAAAAACAGTCGTCATAAAAACCTTGAAATACAATTGTATTCGGATCCCGAAGAGATTAGATCGGCGGAATTGTTTCCTTCAATCAGAAGGCACCAGTGGCAGCTAAGGTACGGTCAGATAAAGATAATAAGAGACCATTGTGATTCTTTATAGGAGAATAAAGGACGCTAAAATATCTGTGTTTGTGTCTGCAGTTAAGTATATATATATATATATATATTTTTTTTTTTTTTTTGCAGGTGTATGAAAAAATCGCATTTGTTTTGCTAAACCTATTTATTCATCATATTATTGAATTTGTCATACAAACAAAAAAACGTCCTGAGTAAATTACATTTGTGAATTGTGGCTGGCTGCACAAGTGGTGTAATAATTAGGACATACATACATATACGTTATATGGCATACATTTTGAGAGCATAACAACTGAAAGTCTGAATCATCAGTCAGTAAAGCATTTTATAACAATGGCAACATTTTTGAACTGAAATGTTATTGTAGCCTATGAATAAATGAGAATGCATATTTGTAATTAAAGAGAAGTTGGTGTGGGCTGGATTTGTGCTTCAATAATGAAGTCCAGGTTTAAGAATACACTAGAAGTGAAAGACGTCTTCCCTCAGGTAGATTGCATGTTTTCTTGGCTTGCTGGATGTTGGGCTCGTGATCAGTAATCACGTTGTTTGCATTGATTAAACTGACTTGTTGAAATCAAAAGGCGGAAGAAGAGAATCACCGTTAGCGCGAGTCTCGCTCGCCGTGAAGCAGGAGTGATCAACCGGAAGTGGATTATTCAAGCTCTTAAAGCCTTCAACGAGCGGCTACGTTCACAATTCAAACAGTAATTTGTCCAGAGATAGGCTACTGAATTATTATCATTTGCTAATGCTTTAATGCTAATATTAGCTAAATAAAATGTAGTTAATTATTTAAATATATTAATATAATCTATTAAATCTCATAGAGATGTGCTGTGCTCATTGTCATATCGGATACAAATATGGCGGCGAGCATAGCGGAAGTGACGTCGTTCGAAACACGTTCTTTCATGCAGATCAAATGAAAGAGCGAAAGAAAAACCCGACGCACCGACTTTTAAAACGCTTTTTGTGTTTCCATCATGGTTTCCACTCAACACATCTCGGATAAATAAAACACGGTCAAACGCAGAAATACTGTGCTGTGCGGTGTCCCGGTTAGTTCGCGCGCTTGGAACGTCAGCCAATCTAATTTGCCAAAAAATACTTGGTTTTGATTTGTAGATTTCTACCCTGTCTCTCTTTTCATGTACATTTATTTAACATGTAATAGCGGAATAACTAGATAATTAGTCACCTGTCATAGCAGGTCGTTTGTTTTTCAGTAATGACCGGCTGACAAAATGATCCCTTTCTTAATTTGTTATTTTTATTTGTAAATGTTTACAAATTAATATAATGCTGATTACTGATATGTTAATATAATTAATAATATATGAATATAATGCTGAATAATAGTTGGTGATAACATTTACATTTATACATTTAGCAGACGCTTTTATCCAAAGCGACTTACATTGCATTCAAGTTTCTACATTTTATCAGCTCTTGCTTTCCCTGGGAATCGAACCCATGATCTTGGCGTTGCTAGCACCATGCTCTACCAGTTGAGCTACAGGAAAGCTGTAATAATAAGGAAAGCTGATAAAGTTTGCATAATCATATCTGCAGTTTATGTTTTAGGAGATTACTGCATTAAGAGTTAGAAAAGTTTGCTATATACCTATTGAGCATTTCAGCAAAACATTATTAGGAACATCTGTCTTGCCAAATTCACAGAAACCAAAAAATATATATATTTTCTTTTTTTAAAGAAACCCATGCCTGTAGAAACCCTCTACCTTGTTTAAGAGTTTGCGTAATACTGAGATTTGGAGTCGAGGGCAATTATGTTGTTGCCATTTAGTGACTGTACTCCACTGAACCCATTTTCCTCAATCGTGATTATATCAATATATATATTCGTTTAAAATTGTGAACAGAACAGGATGCTTTAATTGATGTGGGTCAAACTGACCGCTTTTATATAAAAAAAATCTCCATTAGTCTGGCCATTAAGTCAAAATGTTGCTGTTATTTATGTTTTTCCTTCACCACTAATTAGTAAATGCTTTAAATTCAGGACATGCTCTTTCGTTCTTCTGGAAAAGTTACAATTGTGAAGTCTGGCTTTTTGGCAAGTGTGTGATCGTCTCCACAAGTCCTTGTTGCAAGTTCCTATTTGAGTCAAAAAATTGACGTAATCTACTTATAATATACTAATGCAAAAAGAAGATGCTAATGGTGATGTTATATGAATGAATGTCAGTTGTGTTGGGCAGGATTGCTTTTCGATATGTTTTTTAAACAAAAGCATCTTGAGTGGTTTCTTTTCTAAGGCATTCAGAACCAGGCCCATGGTTCAAGGCCTGCTCTCAGCCTTGGGTGCATAAAATGATCCTTTGTAGCATGTGAATTGAGACGGAGCTTTTCATGTGTTCACATTCCAACTTGTGAACGCACAAAAGAGAAAGAAGAGGATATTTGAGAAATAACAAGTGATTCTCACTCACTCAATCTCTGTGTTTTGAGTGTAGGTTATTTAATGCAGTTTTTACCAGTTACAAGTGGTTGTAACATCTCACAGAACATATCCAAGTCAAATTTCACGGCAAAATCAAATATGAAATTACATTTTGCATGATAATTCAGCACCATTTAGACCTTTTTTGTATATTAAAATATGATGCCCATTGAATTGCCTTATTTTATAATGTAACAACCTTCTATTTCTGAAGCAGAGATACTCATTCGTGCAACTGCTTCTGCCTAAATCCACGTATGCTCATTTGTAAGGTGTTCATTATGTGTTCTCCCAGTTCATTAAGTAATTGGTCAGTGGTTGTTTATGTGAGTGTTAAGGTTGTCCCTTCAGGAGACTTTGAGAGATGTATTGTTGTCAGGTTTCATGTTATGAATCCAGAATGAGATGTGCGGGTGAATCCTCATTTGGTCAAACCCACTACTCCACTGAAAGGCCAAAACACTTTGTCCTTCCCTGAATAATAATAATAATGGGAATAATGCCAATAAACCATGGGGAATAATTTACTGGGTCCTCCACAAAAGAGCAACTGTTTGCACATCTTTTATTTCATTGCATTGGTATAAAGAGTAATTTGACGCTTTACCATAATTTGAACATTTGTAAAGGATGCATTTGAAAATTGGAAAATGGGTTGTGAAATTGAAAAATGCACTGTTAAAAAGTTGTAAATCCAAATGTGGCACATTTAGCTGAGAGTTAAATGACTTTATTGATTAATTTAATAGAATTCTGAAAATATTCTGTTTACAGTTTCTTCTATATACACCATAAATGGGTTTTATTTGCGTTTGCTGCTTTAAATGTACTTGGTCAAATATATATCAGAACATATGTTGTGATCTATTGCAGGGTGCAAAGATAATTGTGCAAACATGCTTTATGCTTTATCCACTCAGTTAGTAATAGAATAGGTTTTGTATTTGACAATGGCAAAGGAAAATACATTAGACATAAACAGACATAAATTAAACAAGCAAGAATGTGTATAGCTCGATAGTGAGTTATCAGCATTAGTTAAGAACATTGAAATAGGACATCAGAAAAGTGAAAAGAAAGGTGTTGTCCAGCAGAGGACGCTGTTCCTCAAGGTGTCATGTCCAAAATGACATCCAGTCAGAACCGTGAACATGTTTGTACACCTTTACAATGCTTATGTCCATTACAGAAACATGGACTCATGTCCAAATCTCTGCAGGAGATAAAACAAAATAAACCCTAAAATAAAGTGGGGTTTTGGGGTTTTACAAGAGTTTGAAGCACTTATCAGCTGGAGAACAGCTAAACTAGTTTAACACAAATAAAAAACAGCAAGTTGAAGCTGCTTTCCCCCCTTTCGTGTTTTATTGCATATTTATTTTATTTTATCTTAGAAGAGGACAATTTTTAATGCTTTTTTTGCATGCAATTAATTAAGCACTTTCTTTAATGGCATAATTCCCCAAAAAATTGCATGAAATTCATGCCATATAAGATGCACATTAGATAAGTTTGTTTCTTCATTGGAGCAGATTTGGTGAAATGTCGCATTGCATCACTTGCTCACCACCGGATCCTCTGCAGTGAATGGGTGCCGTCAGAATGAGAGTCCAAACAGCTGATAAAAACATCACTATAATCCACACCATTCCAGTCCAGTCCATCAGTTAACATCTTGTGAAATGAAAAGCTGCATGTCTGTAAGAAACAAACACATGTTTGGATTCTCATTCTGACGGCACCCATTCACTGCAGAATATCTATTGGTGAGCAAGTGACATAATGATACATTTAACCAAATCTGTTCCTATAAAGAAACAAACTCATCTACATTATGGATGGACTGAAGGGGAGTATATTTTCAGCAAAATTCATTTTTGCATGAACCATTGCATTAATTTATGTTTTCATTGTACTTGTGAGCATCAGAGGATTCAGTTTCAACATGTTTACTCTGTTTATTTTTAATGAAGGAACATCCTCATCTCGATTAATTAGAGCTCTGTTGCAAATGATGAGTCAGTACAGGCCCTGACAAAAACATTTAGAGGCTCAATAAAAAAGAAAAAAACATCTAAAGTACCACAATCCACCACACGAGAGCAGTCAGACTAAGAGCGGGAATGTAGAAAGGAACTTGTTCACTGAGAATCACCTACATGCAGGCCCTGAGCACAGGCAACTAAACTGATAATGAACTGGGAATTGAAACAGAATGTACTCTTTTATATTATTGGCTTAGATACATTTTACTGGCATAGTGTCTTCTCATCAAATGCTTATTGCTTCCTTAATATATTTTTATATGCATATTAGACCAAAACATGACTTGGTTTCTGTTTATGTAGAAGCATATGATTGAAAGTAAATATGCCATTCCTAGCTCCCCCTGAAAATGACTTACAAGAGCTGCTGGGGCGCTGGTGGCTTTTCATGTTGAATGCAATTTCACTGCATGAAATAGTTACAAAGACTTTTATTATTGTAAATGTGATTTGATTGCACTCTGCAGAGTTTTCATTTATTTCAAGAGATCCAGTGCATCTACATGTAATGTGTTTTCGGTTTAGGTAAATGTTTGCTCATTGCTCTGCTTGTATGGAGGACTGAATTATATAGTTATTTTTAAGTGTTTCGGTTTCGTTCTTTGTGTGTGTGATTTCAGCCACAATTGCGTGTGTGTGTGTGTGTGTGTCTGTGTGTGTGTGTCTGTGTGTGTGTGTGTGTGTGTGTGTGTGTGTGTGTGTGTGTCTGTCTGTGTGTGTGTCTGTCTGTGTGTGTGTGTGTGTGTGTGTGTGTGTGTGTGTGTGTCTGTCTATCTGTGTGTGTCTGAGTGTATGTGTCTGTGTGTGTGTGTGTGTGTGTGTGTGTGTGTGTGTGTGTGTGTGTGTGTGTGTGTGTGTGTGTGTGTGTGTGTGTGTCCATGTTTGTGTGACAAGAGGCTTCATCAATGAATGAGCCGCTTGGTTCATGGACGTAACGTGAAGACTCAAGAGCAAATGAAGATAAGGACAAAATACTGGATTTGCATCACCAAAGATCAAACAGCTCTTCACTGAAATCAGCTGAATACTTCAAGTCTCCGCAGATTGTCATATGATGCTCATTTGCATTGGAAATGAGGAACAGAAATCTGCCACTGTGTAGTGAAAGAAATGCATTTAAAACACATAAACCTTTAGTCACTGATACAACATTCTGGTTACATTATTTTTAAAACGGCAAACACTTAAAATCACTTTAGTATATTTTATAACAAATCTTCATGTTCCTTTTTCTAGATTAACACTGTATTTGTTTTACATTTGTTTGAAGTTTAATTAAACAAAAATATTGTTTGAATTCTTGCTATAGGCCTATGGTGCAATTTATATATAAAAAAAAAAAAACAGAAAAGAGCAGGAGCCATTATTAATTATAGGCTAATCATAATTTATAATATGATTTATAAGAAAAATGAAGTCACATTTTTCATTGTCCTATTATTTTTAGATATTTTTAATTATTATATTTCACACCTTTGTTGTTGTTTGTAGCAGTTGATTTGGAGGCGCGTTTAGCCAGCGCAGGGCGCGTTAGCGTCACTTCCTGGTGACCCGGAAGTCACTCACAGTGTGCTGGGGTAAATAAGCTGCGTGCGCTGTGTTTGGTAGCCGTTTTCATCCTTCTGCGTGTTCCGCTGTTTTTAATCGTTTTTAAGTTGCTCTTTCGTTCAGAAGTGCTGTATTTTACGGGAGATGGGAGTCCCCGCGTTTTTCCGCTGGTTGAGTCGGAAGTATCCGTCAATAGTAGTACACTCTCTTGAGGAGAAGGTGAGACGCACTAGCATCTCATTGAGTGTTTAATTAATTGCGTAATCAATAATTTAATTATTCTCATATTGATTGTGATCAAAAGAGCTTTACGGTCTTGGCTCTCAGCTGTGATTTTGCTGTTTTTTACAGGTTGTATTTGTGTGGTTCACCTCACGTTAAGGCTGCACGATATATTGCATGGGATAGTCATGTAACGTTAACGTAAAGACGGTTCTGTGATTAGCAGTACATCTCAGTAAATTCATTGTCATCTACGTAATCAATAATAATTGTATTCCGGTCCTCACAAACACATTTTCACAAATTAATTAAAAAAAAATCTCACGTTCACTATCGCATGCGATTCTGAGCGCGAGCTACGTAGCGTATCAGTGAACTACGGCTGTGTATTAAATCAATTCCGCTTCATCTGTTGAAAGCAGGTGATGAAGATTTACTGCTCATCACAGAACCGTCTTTACTGATGAGATGCGCATGACCATCGCATGCAATATATCGTGCAGCCCTAGCTTCACGTGGTTTTAATTGCAGTTAATGTTTTGAGCGAAAACACGTTTACTCTGGTTAAATTAGAGTTGCGAATGAATGGTTGTGTCCCGAACTCCTTGAAAAGTTATTACCTAGACAGCATTTTTAGGGTACCTACATGCATAAGACTGCTCGAACGACAAACCAATTATAAACAAGTATACACATTTTCAGCCGATCGTAACAAGGAAGTGGGTTCAAGTACCAAATCAATAACATATCGCTTCATAACGTGGCTGTAATGCATTGTAACTGAAGTAGTTTGACAGATGCCAAAACATGTTATTTAGGTCTTAATGTGTTTGTGTAACGGAGGCCAGCGAGTAGATGCTGTGCTGGTAAATCTCACTCCCCTGATCTCAAGATACATTAGTTACTGACTCTAGTGTCTGCAGTCATTTAACCTCCTGGTTAGCGCATCCACCTCCCATGCAGGAGATCGAGGGTTCAGAAGCCCCGTTACATATGTTAAATAATCATAACTTCTTCCCAGGCCAAGGAGTACAATGGCATTAAAATCCCAGTTGATACCAGCAAACCCAATCCAAATGAAGTGGAGTTTGACAACCTGTATCTGGACATGAATGGAATTATTCACCCGTGCACACATCCAGAGGACAAGTGAGATTTTCTCATGAATGCATTTACTCAATATGTTTTTAAGTGACTTTATTACAATACTATTTTAACTCTTTGCAGGCCAGCACCTAAAAATGAAGATGAAATGATGGTTTCCATTTTCGAATACATAGACCGTCTCTTTAACATCGTTCGACCGAGACGGGTTCTGTATATGGCAATCGATGGTGTGGTATGTATCGTCTCTCATGACATCTCTATTAGGCCTGTAATAATAGATTACATGCACGTCGTGCTTTCAGTATTTCTGCTGAATCTCTGTATAGACAATAGTCATTTCTGGCTCATTAAATTAGATATTTAATTTAATAGTGCACTTAAGTTCAGGAGTTAGCCACTGGGAATTATTACAAACTCTGGTGGTGAAATTATAGTTGCTTTCAAGTAGGGCTGGGCGATTTAGCAATAAAAAGTTTTTTTTTCTCTCTTTTTTCAGAACGTTTGACCGATTCTTTTTTTAAGGTTTTTAACTAGTCAACTGAATGTAACTACAACATGATTCAGATAACTTTTTCTTTATTAACTCTCTAGTTAAATAAAATTCTATTCCAAGCGCAGCACACATGAAGTTGTCAACATGATGTAAATGTTAAATATCTCTGCCTGAAAGATGCATGAACTACAACTACATCCTGTACAACCTTGACTTATAACTGTTAAACGTTCAGAAATAATAGGCTACAAGGAAAATGCTTAAATTCTCAACATTCAATGTAATTCAAAATGACTGACTTTATAGGTTACATAGAATCCGAAAATTTTATGTTTGTAAACTACACACTTGTAAATATACCTGTACATCCATTAATTTAAACATTTCTACTTCTGTATATAATGCAGTATTTAATTTTAGTTTTCTCCATCTTAAACTCCATCTCTGCTGTGTAATTCCTATATCTGCTGCACTAGTTTGCACTGTCCAGACTTTCTTCCACACTGGAAGCTCCTGTCACCAAGTCAAATTCATTGGGTGTAAACATACTTGGTATTAAAGCTCTTACTGACTTCCGATGGTATAACATTGCTCTCAAACGGATGATGCGCCTGCCGTGAGAGGTTTAGCGTGACATGCAGTAGCACAGTCTCAGTCTCTGTCCGGCACGGGTAACATAATTATAATGCTGAAGGTGTGGTGCAATTCATATTTCTTCTTTAAATAACTTCTAAAGTAATTTAAAACTTTCTGTGAGACATAATTTCACAAACAGCGCGAGTGAATCACCGTGCGTGCTCTCTCTCTCTCTCAAAATGCACAAAAGTCTTCAAATCACCACACATAGTGTCTGTCTACAAGCCAGCTGCACAGTTGACACAGGACTTGTCACTTGCACAATCAGGTTTATAAATTGAATATCTTTTTAATTCTTGCCAGTGTTTAACCATTCAGCACTCGAGCGCTCTCCTGAAGACCGTGCGCCCATCACACTCGCAGCACACACATAACGCCTGGTCCACATTACTCCATAGGCCTATGCGGTGCGTATCTTTTCTGCACTCATGTTATCGGATTAAAGCGTTCACACTGCACACGGTTGCAGTGCGTTCCAGGAGCGGTCTGCAGCAGTGCAGCGATTGTTTCCACACAGAGTTTGCTTGCTGAATTAAAGTGACAGCGCATTGTTTGCTGTAAATATGAAAACTAAAATGTGCTAATTACACCATAAACGCATATAATTAAAGTCTACTGTGTTTCACAGTCAACACGTATGTTTTTTTGGCTAGGTTTTAAGGAAAAGAGAGCACTTAGATAAACAAACAAGGTAACAATAGATAACACTCGGTAGGAAAACAAAGCTCTTTATGAACTGCACGATAGCTTGTAATAAAGATTTAAAGGCAAAAAGGCAGTAGAGCTGACTCTTTCTGTTAGTGGTATGGTTTGATTTAGATGTTTGTGATAACGTAAGATAAGTATTTTAAATGTTTTGCCACTTGCTTGAGCAATTTTGTTGTTCTGTGTAAGCTATTGTGCTACAATTGCATGAGTGTAAAAACAAAAATGCACTGCATGATCGAACATCTCATTTAGGTGAGACAAATATATATTTTTGAAAAATGTCTAAAAAATGCACCCCTCAAAATAAAAAAAAAAATTCCCAGATACTGCTTTCTGTGATCGGCCTCAACAATCCTAATCGGAGCACCCTACATTCATGCATACTGTAGTCGACAGTTTCAGCAACCATTTCTTGTGCCGCTCATCTGTGTTGTTCAATTCTTTGTAGGCTCCTCGTGCCAAAATGAACCAGCAGCGCTCAAGACGCTTCCGGGCATCTAAAGAAGGAGTGGAGCTTGTAGACGAGAAAAATAAAATGAGGGAAGAAGTAATTCAGCGAGGTAAGAGATGCTGCACCTCTTTATCCATCACAACATCCAGGTTTGCACACGTTCTGGTTTCCCAGCGTGATAGATGTTTCTCTTTTTAGGTGGTTACCTGCCACCTGAGGAAATAAAGGAGCGTTTTGACAGTAACTGTATCACCCCTGTAAGTGTTCATACATTTTGTGTGGTTTAATGAAGTTATGTCTCCTCTGATTATGTTCAGGCCAAACATCATCTACATTTTCTCCTCTCTGTTTACTTCTGCATAATTTAAGGACTACAGTAAATCTTAGTCTGTGTTTTTGTCAGATGTAATGAGTAGTTTTGTGTTTAGGGGACTGAATTCATGGATAATTTGGCCAAATGTTTGCGATATTACGTCGCAGACAGACTGACCAATGACCCTGGATGGCGCAATATCACAGTAGGTCACACGACTCCTCAAATCAACTGTAACATTTGGACTTTTATTCAATAAATACTTTGTCCTGCAGGTTTTCTTGTCCGATGCCAGTGTTCCCGGAGAAGGAGAGCATAAAATTATGGATTTCATCAGAAGACAGAGAGGTAGAGCTGAGAATTTGGGTTACGGTCTTATTGTGAAAGTATTTGAAATATTAATTTGATCCATTGTGATTTATTAATTGAATAAATATACATTTTCTGTTGAGCAACTTCAAACATTTTCTAATCATGCAGATGCTTAAGGATAAGACTATTAATATCTGAAATGTGACCAGCAAAGATTTCCATTGGTCTAATGTCTCGTTTGGGTCATTTTCTTTTCCAGGTCAGCCAAATCATGACCCAAACACACATCACTGTCTCTGTGGAGCTGATGGTAAAGTCTTTGAACTTTTAAAGGTTTAAAATGATGAAATTGGCTGAATTTTAGACTTTAGTGAACAGAATTCTGAAAGTGTAAACGGGAAATTAAAATTGACCCTACATATTTTCTTACAGGTTGTTACTAGAGTTATGTAGGAATCTAAATTTATTGGTGCATAATTTTGAATTTGACAAATTTCCTAACTTGTTCTTCCTGTAATGTTCACTTGATATCTGACGCGTGTACATTTGCACTGCTAATAAGCCAATCACATTCAGATTGTTTCACAATCCAGTGAACAAATAATTAACAGCCGTTCAACTTTTTTCTATTTCAATAGCCGTTTCACTTGAAGATATGTCTCAATAATTTAGCACAAATTTGGCACATCTTAAGTTTTATGTTGACTTTAAGCTGCACAACATATCAAATGTTGTGGACTGATTTTGAGGGAATTATTCAATCTGTCTGGTTTTAGTAGTATGTATAAGTGGATGCCTGTAGTATTAATGCACTAAGTGGATGAATGAGGTAACATATGCTGCATTTGATTAGTCTGGAGAGGAGATACTTCAAAATATCAATCTGACTGAAAGCTTCCATTATTTACATTTATGAAGAACATTAGCTGCATGTTTATGTAATACAAGCATTTTATCTTTTGTACTTTCTGGAGCCACCATTCTCTAAAACTTTTCTGAATGAAGTATTATGAACTGCCCATTTTAAAACAAGAGTTCAGTTCAGTCAACTTAATAATTACAGGTTTGATTCTATCTTTGTTTTTGTTTTTTCAGCTGATTTGATCATGTTGGGTTTGGCCACACATGAACCCAACTTTACCATTATAAGAGAAGAGTTTAAACCCAACAAACCCAGACCCTGTGCCCTGTGTGGCCAGATGGGCCACGAGATCAAAGACTGTCAGGGACTGGCCCGAGAAAAACAGGGCGAGGTAATTGACTCCTCCTCTCCATTATCAACCCAGAGCTTCACCTCAACTCTATGTATGAACTTCTATTTTGTGTTTTCTCTCTCAGCATGATGAATTTGCAGACACAGTTCCTGTATCAGAACAGGAGTTCATATTCATCCGACTGATAGTGTTAAGAGAGGTTTGTTCCACTTTAAAGAAATGATTCACTCAGGAGAAAATTTGCTCCGCTTGAGGCATCCAAGATGTATACAAGTTTGTTTTTCCAGATTTGGAGAAATTTATCATGACATCACTTGCTCATCAATGGATCCTCTGCAGTTAATGTGGATTATTGTGATGTTTTTATCGGCTAAATTTCTCCAAATCTGTTCCCATGAGGAAACAAACTCATCTACATCTTGAATCTTGAGGGAATTTTCAGTAAATTAAGTGTTTTATGCTTTTACATAGTTTAAGTGTCAGATTATTGGTAGATTTGTATATTTTACAATGAAAATGTGATGTTTGCTTGTGCAAAATTTGCTGCCACAAAACCTGGGTAATGTGCGCTGAGATGTTTGAAAAACCATTTTTCCCTCATCACAGTATCTGGAGAGAGAGTTAACAATGGCCAGCCTGCCGTTCCCGTTCAGCTTCGAGCGGAGTGTCGATGACTGGGTGTTCATGTGTTTCTTTGTGGGAAATGACTTCTTGCCTCACTTACCGTCTCTTGAGATCCGGTACGCTTACAGAAGCTGCTTTTAGTTTGTCGTTTCAGTGTGCTCTACTGTGAGTCCTGACTCTCATTTGTCTTTGAACAGAGAGGGCGCCATCGATCGTCTGGTTGGCATCTACAAAGACGTTGTGCATAAAACCGGGGTGAGTAGTTCCATGTCCATGTATCCCATGTTCTGTATGCTTGAAGTCGACATCAAATGGTTTTAATTTATTATATTCAATGACTTGATTTGACCATATGGAGTTGATTGAAGGGAGAAATGTATAAATAAGCTCTCTTCTCTCTAGGGCTACTTAACAGAAAACGGCTTTGTCAATCTTGAGCGTGTCGAGCTCATTATGCAAGCCGTAGGGGTGGCAGAGGACAACATCTTCAAAAAGCGCAAAGACGACGACGTGAGACCACACAATAGATGTTGTTTGCTGTCAACACGGCGCAGCGGAGGGCTTGTGACCTCTGACTCTTCACGCCGATGATTAAGATACAGAAATGTGCACTTCATTGGGTTCATGATGGCCTTTTTATTTCTTGCAGGAGAGTTTTAAACGGAGAATGAAGGAAAAGAAAAAACGAATGAAAGTGAGTGAAAATGTGCTCCACTGTCTAAACAGTTTTTGGAAGCAATTAAATGTGAAGAGGTTTTACAATAATTCCTTTTGAAATGTTACCAAATACATCCACAGTTCCTTTGAGAGACGGTGAGTTGAATTCATTCACAAGGTCGTTTAATTTAGCTGACAGTGGCTGATTGGTTTGTATCTTGACCCTGCAAAATCATGCATTCACTCACAATGTATGTGCATTTATATCATGCAAATAACACACATTTGTATGGTGTTGAATTAGTAGGACTGGATGATGGAGCTGAGTAACTTTTTTGCACAAAGATTTTTAAATCCAGTTTTAACACCCATGAACCATCAAATGTTTCTTTTAAAATCACAGAACTTTCATTGTGGTGTATCTAAAGTCTGCAGAATTATCTAAATCATGAACCTGTGTGAATTGCTCTCTTCAGGCACAGCAGGGTCCATCATATGTCCCTGGTGGCCAGTTTACCCCTCAGGCTCTGGGCGGCAGAGACCGCCCATGGCAGTGCAGAACGCCAGACAAACTGCTTATGACATGAGGATGCAGGGAAATCAGCGCAATCAGGTCTGCCTTCACTGTCTTCATAATTTGCTAATATGAACCACAGTAAATCAACATGAGTGCTAAAAAGAACCTCAAATTATAGTGCGGCACAATTATTTTCAACATTGTTTATAAACAGAAATGTTACTTGAGCAGAAAATCAGCATATTAGAATGATTTCTGAAGATCATGTGACTGGAGTAATGATGCTGAAAATTCAGCTGCGCATCACAGAAATAAATTCATTATAAAATGTATCCAAATTAAAGTTTTTATCATAAATCGAAGTAATATTTCACTGTATTTTGATCAAATAAATGAAGCCTTAGTGAGGTAAAGAGACTTTTCACAAACATTAAAACGTTTTTTACAGACCTCGATCTTTTGGCTGATAAATATAATAGATTCTTCTGAGCTCTTTGGCAATAAATTCCACTGAACATAATTAAACCAACTTGTGGTTTCTACAGCATCATGTATTTTTTTTTATTAACCTCTCAGCTTTTTTTTGGTGTATTTTTGCAGTGAAAGAATCCTTCGTTCTTGTTAAAATCACATCTTTTGTGGAGAACGTGAATGGGGTTTTACTGGAAGAACTCGACTGCTGTACTGCATAGCAGCTTTTGAATTCGTCCTGAGTTTCATGCATGTCTTGTCACCTTGGTTGAACAATTGGTCAAGTCAGCTGTTTCTGTGTTTTTCAGGAAGCAGCTCAATCCTTGAGAGCCATGATAAGAAACGGGAAGGCATGTATCTATTTCTCTTGCTTCTGCTCTTTGTAAAATATATATTTTTAAGCAGCTTTATGCTTTGACAGTGTCGGTGACCTCAGAATATGGCTCATTCATTTTAAATGTAGAACAGTATTTCTGTTCTTCCTCTCAGGGTCCTGCTGGAGCCAGTAATGACATGGATAGTCGTGGTGTGAAACGTAAAGCTGAGAACAGTGACAGTGAACCGGAACCAGAAGATGACGTCAGGTGATAACAAACACTAGAAATGGGCCACAGAGTAGTCGTCCAATAGCTGACTAGACAATAGTATATTTTGGAAACTCTTTACAAATAAATAAGGTTCTAATGATTAATGCATTAAGTAGAATTTTACTTACAATGAGCAAATAATTTGTTTTAGTATTTATTCATCTGCTAACCTTAATTATTTCTTAGTTCATATTAGCCCAGGTCCATTAAATATTGTTAACAGAAAATGTATTTGTACATTTTTAGAAATTACCATTTAATTAAATTTAGTGCTGTAGAATTACTTTTCATTGTTAGATGTAGTAAATGTTAACAAATTGAACCTCATTGTAAAGAATTACTGATATCTTTATTTGTTATAGAAATGTTGTTGTTGAACAAACTTGTTCCTGGAGGGCCGGTGTCCTACAGAGTTTAGCTCTAACCTAATCAAACACACCTGAAACAGCTAATCAAGGTCTTGCTTGGTAGACTTCAAACTTCCAGGCAGGTGTGTTGAGGCAAGTTGGAGCTGAACTCTGCAGGATAACGGCCCTCCAGGACCGAGTGTGGTGACCCCTGCCATAGAGCATTTAATACAATTGGAACTTGTCCAAATTTCTAGCATGCATCTTGTGCTCTTCTGCATTGTTTAGTTGTACTTTTGTTATTGTTAACAAATGAAAGTAGTATTTTAATTTTTGATTCTTTAAAGCAAAAATAGCATGCATCGTGAGACTGGCATTACGTTGCTCTTGGTTTTTCTGTTTTTGAAATATAATTAATACTTTTTGATATTACTTAACCAACTACATTAGAATAATTGTTTTGGTTGTTCATATTAACGAACTGAAATTCGTTTTAAAGTAGTATGAATTTAATGTATTTTGTAGGTAATTCATTTTTTTTTTTTTTTTTTTTTATTATTCTTTGGAGCATTGCATTAACTTGGAAGTGTCTAGCATGCATCTCAAGACTTGCATTCTGCTTCGTTTTTCTGTTTTTAAAGTGTGTATCGTATGCAAATGCCACAATACCTTTCCAATTCTGGTCTGGTGAGTCTGAAACTAGCTTAATTATACCAGCCTTCCTTAAGGCCGCTAGTCGATAAGGAAATCCACAAACTAGATGATTTTATTTTTAATGTTTTGCTCATCCCTACACAAATATCCGTGTGAATCCTGCAGGAGTCTCTCACTGATGCGTCTCTGTACCGCCAGTGATTAATAGCAAATGTTTCAGTGATTAGCTTTCCAATGCGATCTAAATCGATTGGGTTCAATTGGTATTCATGGAGGTTTTCCGTGTCCCATGTGGGACGCTGTAGAGGTTACTCTAGACAGATGCAGCTCATCCTTGATTATGTGAGCTGCATTTCCAGAGCATGTCAAAACATCCTGACCAGCGCTAAGGTGGAAAACAAGTTTCCCGTCGCCTCTTAATGGAGCCCATCAAAGTGGGAAATTCTCATAGGCGTGCATATGCATATAAGTGAACCCGCTCGGTTTGGCACAGGAGAGCCTGGTTTCAGTTTAATGAATTCAGGCCCATCTTTGGAGAAGATGATAAACTGAGGTGTATGTATCTGTGACATGTGTTTCACAGGTTATGGGAGGAGGGCTGGAAACAGCGTTACTACAAAACCAAATTTGACGTGGATGCGACGGATGATGAGTTTCGAAAGAAAGTGGTGAAGTCATACGTGGAGGGCCTGTGCTGGGTGCTCAGGTACTACTATCAGGTAAGTCACTGGTACACACACCTCACCTACTGGTTACAGGCTTCATTAGATCAATTGTGTTTTTCATGATGTCTTCCATTAATTGGGTTTTCTACAGTGTTGTTTTAGTGCCATTGAGATACTATTATAGTTGTGTTAATACTTAGTAAATAAAACTTACACAAATTCACGGTTTTCATTTTAAAGTTGTAGTAATTTGTGTGTGTGTGTGTGTGTGTGTGTGTAAAAACCCCTGATTTCACATCATGCTGAATGCTGTTCTTTAAACAATGTGCATTGTCTATATAATGAATGCATACACTGCATGTAAAATGGTTTTATATAAACATTTATTCGTTTTAACTTATTATACCAGGGAAGAGGCACATATTTATGCATGTGTATAAAAATATAATTTGCATTGCATAGAATTAAGTTTCAGTTGTTAATTATGGCCTAGTAATGAATTTATTAGGTCAAATGATCCGTTTTGTGGTTTTCAGTGAATGAACTCACAAGTAAATAAAACAAAATATAAGTGTACTAACTAGTTGATAATAAAATGTGTTGCTGTTTCAAGGTTGCATTTATTTGATAAAAAATACAGTAAAACAGGAATATTGTGAAGTGTTATTGCAATTTAAAATGATTTTAATTCGTGTTGACCAAGCTTATTTTTAGTAGCCATTATTCTAATCAATATAAAAAATTGTCTTTATATTTTTGTGGAAACAATGATCTTTTTTTCATTATTGATTTAATAAAAAGAAAAAAGCTTTTATTTGGAATTGAATCAGTTTAATGCATCTTTGGTGAAATAAAAAAGCTTCCCACATTGGTTTTATTTTACAGTTGCTAGAGCCTTGGGCTTGAACCTGTTGATTCACAGTTAGTTAGTGTTGTGAGATGATGTGCAGCTTCAGTGTAGACAGCCTTAAACCAGCATGGATATTACACTTTACTTTTCTTATTTTATTTATATAGCACTGTATTTAATACAATGTAAGTTTCCTGTTTTAGTGCTTTTATCAACAATCATACCAAACATATTGATAGATCAAACATTAAAACATCATCCATTTTATAATGCCACGTAAAGTAAATGATTTTTTAACTTGGATCTAAAAATAGCCAGAGTTAGTGCCATTCTAATCACTAGTGGCAACTTATTCCTCAGATTTGGACCGATCACCCTTGTATTTGGATCTAGTTCTGAGCACTAGATTCCATCTGAGGGGAAAAGAAAGGATGTGATGTTAAAGGAACATGTCTTACAAGGGGGTCTGCCAGATAAGATGCAGCATGGTTATTTGGGGTGGAATGTACACTGTCACCACAGACAAGGTTTGAGAAGAAAAAAAACCACATGAATAAGATGCTGGTAGCACAATCTGATAGGTAGCATTTTTCCTTAATGCATTCTTCCTAAATTTCAAAATAAAAATTATCATGTTTTGGGCAGCTTGGATCACACGTTCTATCATCTCATTCTGTTTCCTCCACTATTTTTAGATGCATTTTGTCCATAGAAATGTGTTATTCAGTGCTGTCATTTGAGCAACGGCTAATGTTGTGCATGCACTGTGAACATTACTAATCGACTCTGAGAATCAACGTAGTCCATGATTTTAATAAACATATATATCTTGACTCTATATAGTGGTTATTTTGGGAACCCAGGTACAGTATGATTTAAAAATAAGTCCACCTAGATGTGAAAATACTAAATATTATTACATTGTCTATATAAAATTGCAAAATAAATCTGTCTCATGTATGCATACAAGGAATAAAAATTGAAATATTTGATTTAGTTTACAGATAAACACGGAAAAGAAACAGTACTTTTACTACTGGAGTAAGTTTCAGTACATTTTTGTGCTGGTATAAGGAAATGTACTTTGACCACCACTGATTATAGTTTTGTTAACACACACACACACACACACACACACACAACACATCAGTTTCATTGCTAACTTGACAGCGCAGTTGTGTACTTTATCAATCTAAAATACAGTGAAAAACCCTGATTTCAGTGCAACATCTGTGACACCGTTCTTTAAACAATGTGCATTGTGTCTATATAATAGAATCATAGCATTAAGATACGTTACATCACAAATATGGAAATATTATGGTGTTTGGATTATTATACCAGGTAAGAGGAGACATTGAGCACAAACTCCATGTGTATAAAAATATGAGTTCAAAAGCCTTTAAAATTAAGTTTCAGTTGTTATCAGTCTATGTGAGAATTTATTAGGTCAAAATGGTCACTATCTAGTGGGTTTTGTTTTCAAGTGCGCAACTCATGACATTCGCTGTTCTTCTGCTGGCGGTTATCAAACAGCATTGCATTAATGAAATTCTGGATTGAGGGTGAATTGCATTTAGTTTGATAAAAAATCATGCAAAACAGGAATATTGTGAAGTGTTATTGCAATTTAAAATGATTTTAATAGATTACCAAGCTTTTTTTAGTAGCCATTATTCTAATCAATATATCTTTATATTTTTAACAATTATCTTTTTTTCATTATGAGTCAATAGAAGTGAGCATTTATTTGGAATTGAATCAGTTTAATGCCATCTTTGGTGTTTGTTCACCAGCTCGAGGATCAGACAGCTGTGCTCTGTGTTTGCTCTGCTCTTTGAGCCGGTTAGTGTTATCTAGTTGAGTTTTAATGCAGGGCCTTGATCTTTAGCTTGAAATTCAGTCATTAGAGCTCCGTTCTCTCCAGCAGATCTCTGGTTGATTAGAGTTCTGTGTGCAGGGATTTATATAGTAACT
This sequence comes from Gymnocypris eckloni scoliostomus, assembly GCA_027564155.1. NCBI lineage: Eukaryota > Metazoa > Chordata > Actinopteri > Cypriniformes > Cyprinidae > Gymnocypris > Gymnocypris eckloni. The sequence goes on along the minus strand of CM050412.1, from coordinate 36,255,187 downwards.
GTATATACAACTAAGTTCCCTAAAGTGCTTTATAAAATAGCGGACGAGCCCCAATCATACCACTGAACAGATTCATTATAGTCTCAAACATTCATCATCCATTTTGCTCCCTTCTGCTACATATACGCTGATTTGCGTGCACGTACACACACACACACAGATGCTGCCAAATGGAATAAGATGCTGGAGGCATTACTGCAGAGTAGCATTTCAGGGCAAATCTCTACATTAACCTTTTAAAGCTCACATTAGGGTGTCTATTTTTTCATTTGAGGGGTCACGAGTATAATTTCTATTGCACGGGTTTCTTGCACCTTTTTGCTTTTTGCCACTTGACTGAATGTCAATTTAAATACGGGAAATGAATAGATTGGTTGACTCTATAAAGGAAGCAGAAAGCTGCCACCTCTGGGCAAAGACTAATCATCATGAGAAATTTTGAGATAAATCCTAAATCAATTAAAAAAGAAATGATATACACTCACACACACAAACATACATACACACATTCTCATATACGTGTGTGTTTGTGAAATTATAATTCTTTTCTTTGAAATTAAAAGTGCTTTAATGAGTTGTCATTGAGTAAATTCATAATTATTATATAAATTATTCAGTAAAGGCAATATATTGCTAGAAGAGCTTATCTTTTGAAATCAAGGTTCAAGGTTTCTTTATTTGTCACATACATTTTTGTGCTGGTATAATCAAGGAAAGTGAAAATGTATTATTTAGTGATGACACACACACACACACACACACACACACACACACACACACACAACAATCAGTTGCATTGTGTAATACATAAAAAATCTCAAGTGCTTAATGTGTTTGCATTCTCTTAAAATTAACTAATGTGCATGTATAAAAATATGCATATAATTATATTATCGCTCAGCTAAATGTGATTCAATTATGTCAGGCTGCTTTGAAACTGAGCATTGTGAAAGGTGCTACACAAATAAAACATACTTATTAACTATTTATATTAATAAAATATTTACCTACATATGATGTTGACAGAAAATGTTTAATGCCACACTGGGGCTTTATGAACAGCTTTGCATGACAAATGAAATTAATAATTGGATCTTGACTCTTTTGATTTCAAGATTCATTGTAAAGTGCAATTTGAAAGAATTGATTTTCAGAAAGAAATGCAGATACAGGCAGACATTTACAAATGTTCTTCTGCTGGATCAGTTATCAAACAGCATTGCATTTTTTAGTGTATCTGCTTAAAAATGATTGTAAATGTTGATGACCTTAAAGGTAATAGACATGGACTAAATCCAGAAACTGTGGTCTTATAATAGTTTGTGTGTCTCTCTCTTAAACTGTCTGGTCTAAATGCCCTCTGGAGTGTTAATTGAGCTGTAAATTTGACGGTGTGTCAAGGTCTCCCATTGAAAGTGTAAGTGTGACAGTCTAATGGAAGAGGTCTTAAGAATGACTTGGATTGAAGGTCTTTCCAAAATCGAGCATTTCTGATTGAAGTAACTGAAGATGTATTTAACTTGTCTTTGTGTGGTACGACAGACAGTCTCTAAGTGTCTGTTTTTATGTCACAGGGCTGCGCATCCTGGAAGTGGTATTTTCCCTTTCATTATGCTCCGTTTGCCTCTGACTTCAAAGACATCAAGGGCCTGTTCAGCGATTTTGAGAAAGAGACCAAACCGGTAATTTGAAACCCATTGCAGCACTGAGCCAAAACAAATGCATAAGTGTTTGTGTGTCAGTGCATTGTTCTTGTGTTGACTGTTGATTTAACTCCGTCATCGTATTTCCTCATTTGTAGTTCAAACCTCTGGAGCAGCTTATGAGTGTATTTCCTGCTGCCAGTGGAAACTTCCTGCCTCCAACATGGAGAGCTCTGATGACGGACCCAGTGAGTGACAGATTTTCCTCTGACCACTGCTTCTGAAATGCATTTTACGTGATGGAGAATGCAGAGTTACATTTTATTTCATAATTTTGAGACTTTAATTAGATCATGAAAAAATAAAAATTATTCAATACCAAATAGACAGATTTATTAGGGGCCAAGAACCTATTGTATCTATTGGATTTCTTATTTCAGATTGTGTTCATTCCATTATTTTCAGTTATGTATTAATTTATAGCTATCATTAAATGTGCAAGACAAGCAATAACAGGTGCATCTCAATAAATTAGAATGTCATGGAAAAGTTCATATTTCAGTAATTCAACTCAAATCGTGAAACTTGTGTATTAAATTAATTCAATGCACACAGACTGAAGTAGTTTAAGTCTTTGGTTCTTTTAATTGTGATGATTTTGGCTCACATTTAACAAAAACCCACCAATTCACTATCTCAACAAATTAGAATACTTAAGACCAATAAAATATATATTTTTAGTGAATTGTTGGCTTTCTGGAAAGTATGTAAATTTACTGTATATGTACTCAATACAGTACCAATTAAAATTATTTTGTTCGATTTTTATTTTTCTGTTTTTTAATTTGTCTATTTTTATTTATTTTAAAGTCATCTTTATAATATATTTGTAATTATATTTGTTTTGGTGTATAAAAATACCAAAAAACCAAATACAATTAAAAATATATTATAAAGATGACTTTAAAATAAATAAAAATAGACAAATTAAAAAACTGAAAAATAAAATCTAACAAAAAAAAAAAAATCAACTTTTAAATGTGCATTTTAATATAATATAATTATTATTTTTTCTTTATTATATTGACACGCATATACTGCTCAATAACTGTGCACAGTAAGACCAAGGACGTGATTGGTCTTGAATGGTATTCATTTTAAGGTTCTTAATTTATTTTATTTTTTACTTTAACAGGAATCCTCAATCATTGATTTCTACCCTGATGACTTTGCCATTGATTTGAATGGGAAGAAGTACGCCTGGCAGGGTCAGCACTGAACTTTGAGCTTCACAGTCTGAACAGAAACGGCGAGTACTGTATTGTGATTTGCTCTTCTCCTCTCGACAGGTGTTGCTTTGTTGCCGTTTGTCGACGAGCGGAGGTTACGAGCAGCGTTAGCAGACATCTACCCTGATTTGTCCCCAGAGGAGGGTGAGACCTGTTCTTTTATAGCCAAACAGTAGAAATACTGGCCTGTCATGTTGCTTTGTTTTTTTTTATTAAAATAATGAGTTTGTGCTTTAGTGGTTTATCTTCAGTGTTGGAACCTGACTTTACCATCTGATGTTGTTTTCAGTGCGAAGGAACAGTCTAGGAAGTGATGTCGTGTTTGTGGGGAAGTCCCACCCCCTTTGTGATTTCATCCGGGAACTCTACCTTGCACAATCTCACGAGGTACGGATCTTCCTCTGATTATAAAAACAAAGATCCTTTACATAAAATGAAACATTTCATTTTTGTCTTTGAAAATTAGAAATGTTGCCTTAGCAACTAAATGAAATTAGTTTTTCCATCTTTATATTCTTTCAAATGTATATGTAAAAGTGTATTGGTGTGTATATTTCTTCATTTTACATATTTATTTTATGTATTTTCTACATAACGTTATATTTTATTTCAACTTCATTTACTGATCATCTTTTATAAACATATATTGTGTTTCTTTCTACATTGTTTTTAATTTTGTCATTTGTACCAAAATGGTGAAATTCATTTTTTTAAGTACAATTTTTTTTAAACTCAGTTCATTCAATTATTGATCTCATTATTGACCAAAATAATCGTCATTTTTTTCTATAATCGGACAGCTTTTTCACAAATGGAATTGATCTGGACCAAAAACTCTAGTGTAAATAATCCATTAACACTTTAGAATCACTAACTAGTTGCTCATTAGCATGCATAGTTGATGTTTATTAGTCCTTATAAAGCACACATTAATGCCTTTTTCTGAATGACCATATTCTAGATCCCTTAGCCTGACCCCATATCTAACATAGCTACTACAACAGCTACCTTACTAACTATCAATAAGCAGCAAATTAAGATTTTATAGAAGGAAAACATTTAGGTAATAGTGAATATGTGCTCCCAAATCTAAAGTGTATCAATAATCCGTTAGTCTGAGGTTTAATTTTCCAATCTTCTCTCTCAAGGCCACTGAGATCCCTGCAGAACTTTGCCATGGAATCCAAGGTATATTAAATCTAGATGAGGACCCTATTCTACCAGATAAGTAAGAGACCACACATTTATCTTGTTTTTTTAATGCTTTTCCGTGTTTTGTCATTACCTGGGTGATATCTGTTGAGGCACTTGAAACTAAAGCCTCACAAATCCTGTGAAACACCGTTTTGTTTTCCTCAGGCCAGTGGAGTCGCCGATCCCAACGCTGAGAGACATCAGCAGCAACAATGCTATTGGGTAAGAGTTGGTTTTACACCTCAACCAATTATCAGCTAATCTCAAAGTGGTCAAATATCATCTGATTCATAGGACTGATGAACCGTATATAGATCTATATTCCTTTTAAGTTGCTATTTTATTAGTTTGTGTATCAGTCTGAGTCATTTAAGCTCTATGAGCTACTCAAGGACTTGTGTGTCAGGCATTGAAACATCGGCCTTGTGCTGCTGATATTTACTGGTTCCTCTAGAGGTCAGACACGGCATGAAACTCTGAGATGTTTAACAAAAACTTTAGATGAAGTCTGGATTGATGTCGTTCATCTGAATGGCTCTGGAATGAGATATATACAGGCATTGCACTTAAATGTGTGTACTTAATACTGATGGTTTCTGGTTGGCAGAATCAAGTTCAAGGATCCGCAGTATGATGATGGTTTTGTGTTCAAGGCTGTTATTCTACCAGGGGCAAAGTAAGTGCTGCACTATTCAGTATATAGACCTATTGAATATCCACATGAAAGGGCTTTACGGTGATGTTTTAATATTTATGCATTACAATTTCTTACTTCAGGATCCCTAACAAGGTTCTTAAACCAGGTGATTTCGAGCAGGGTAACCGCGGCCCATGGAGACCTCAACTGGGCTTTAACCCAAACCGCCAACAAGCCCATCTGGACCAATCAGCTTTCAGAAAGCTCAAGTAAGTTATACAAATCCCACCCAATCCATCAGTTTATTTGGTTGAGTTCTTGCATTTAATGCTTTTAAGTGGTATTGTGTAAGAAGAAACCAAATTAGCTCAATAGTTGGTATAAAGCGGGCTAATTAAACATCTGGTGAATTCAGGCTTCAGTGACTAGAGATGAATTATGCATGTTGTCTAGAGGAGATGTATGCAGATGATGCCCACCAAAGACTTAATTTCTTAATGAAAGCTGTTATTGGGTTTGATTGGATGGTGCCGACAGGTGTTCTTGGACTTCAGATACTTCTGTGATCTCTAATTTTCAATCTTTATTTCATCATAAAGACTTAGCCTGAATATTTGGCCTATCAGGGATATTTTGGAGTCATCAACCCTTTCCAACTCAAAACAATGTTGTGTTAGTGTTATTTATATGATTATAGCATTTATTAACATTTTGACGACTTTTTATATTTTTAGTTTTAATTTTAATTTTAGTAATTATGTGCTTTTGTAATTTTATTATTTTAATTAAAATATAGAATACATAATTTTTCTGTTGGACTTTTATTTCCTTTTTATCATGATTAAGTGCTGCTTTAAAAAACATTTACAGGACAATAGTATGTATTCTTGCAGTATAAGATATATCTTTTAATGTGCTAAAATATATATTTTTTATAAGTGCTGGGGGCATGGTCAGATTTTCCTTATTTTTTTGTCTCTAGCTGATCACATGCCTGATTTTTTTTGTCATTTTAAATGTGTATATATCTATTTATTGTATATAAATATGTATATCTTTGTTTGTTTTTGTTATATTAGTAGCTTAACTTAAATTGATTGTTTCAAGTAGTTGCCAAGTTAACATTTCTCATTACATTTATTAAATATTTTATTCCAGTTAATGTTCATTTTAAGTTATTCATCTAACGCTTATATTGAATTTTATTTTAACTTTATTTCAATTGTCAAAAACTATTTTGAATACTTTAAATTTTACTTACTGATAGCAACTTAACCCAAAAATCTCTCTTCTAGACTGACAGCCAATTCTGAGACAGTCCAACCAACTATGGACCAGAAATATAAAAAGAAACAACCCATTACATTTTAAGATTAAATTAAATACAATTTTTGAAAAGCTCAATGACCTCAGAGGCTAAAAACCCTGATTCTCAATGTATAGAAACTTCTGTTAATGTTAGTGTTTTCTCTCTCTTTTCAGTCACTATGGAGACAGAAATCAAGGGGCGGGTCTGTTTGGCGCTGGCCCGTCTGGCGGTCAGTACAGCAATGCCCCGCCCCCCAGAAACTATAACCAAGGAAACAACTATCGACCCCAAAGAGACCATTATCCTCAAAACCAGTGTGAGTTTTACACTTTCCTAGAGTGAGACTGTGTCTGGTTGGATTTGTATGGGAGGAATAATCTTTTAATTGTAAAAAAAAAATGATGTATGCAAGTGATTTTCCAAAAATATTCTGTGTACTGCATATCCCAGTAATCCTTTGGATCTTAATAGCAGCAAGAGCGTACCCTTTTTTTACGTCCAACAAAGATTGTTTATTGGTCAAATATTCTATAACAGTAACTTACTATGACATGCGGTTCCTCATACCAAGGCTTTTGTCATACTGTCCACTCTTATTCCAGCACCAGAGAATGTTCTTGTCTAAGCAGGGTTTAATACAGTAGTGTGGTGACACTGAGGGACAGGAGTCGCTCGTCATGTGTACAGTGACCTTCTGTCCTCCTCAGCGTCTCTGTCGCCCCCGTGAGCGGCTCCCGTCTCCTGTGCTCCTCTCCTCCGCTCTCACTTTGATGTGGCAATTTGCAAGTTGATGAATAATCACATCTGTGGGCGAATGGAAGCCGCCCTGCTGCCACTTGATGCAAATAGAGGTTTGGGGGTTTTTGCTGATCACTTCGGCTCTTCACTGGCCTGTGCGCTGCGGCCCTCGTGCAAAACCCTCCAGTTAAACGTACAGCACACTAACCGCCCTGTATGCCATTCATGCTTCAATGAACAAGGCAATCAGAGTAAATATTCAGGATTTGTTTTGCTTTCGATTCTTCAGCTGATCTGAGATTTAAATGGCTTTTTTGGTCCATTTTAATAGTGACTTAATATCCAAATGTATCATTTCTTCTGTGGAACACAAAAAGAGATGTTTAACACAATGTTCATGCTGCTCTTTTCCCATATGATGAACGTGTGGTGATTTATAATAACAAATCAAATTTTTTTTTTTTATAGGAATGCTTACTTAATCAGCAGTGATGCATTAAATTGACCAAAAGGGACATTAAAAACATTTATAATGTTAAAAGTTTTCCATTTCATATAAATGCTGTTCCATTTAACTCTGTTCAACAAAGAATCCTGGAACAAGTTTACACAGTGTACACAAAATAGGAAGCAGCACAACTGTTTTCAACTGATTAAAAGTAAGAAATAGTCATTGAGCAGCAAATCAGTATATTAGAATGATTTCTGAAGGATCATTAATGATGCTGAAAATTCAGCTTTGATCACGGAAATAAATTACATTTTTATTATATTCCAATAAAATATCAAATGAATCTAAAAAATAGAATATGTAAGAGTAATATGCTGCTGAAAATTCAGCCAAAAATATATTCAAATCGAATATAAAATATGTATTACTGTTTTCATTGTGAATTTAAGTAAACATGTATATACAAATTGTAATTGTTTTTAAGATCTTCGTTTGGTTTTTCTTCTTGAGGATTTTTCTTTATTTAATATTCTTGTTTGATTACAGCTTTTATTGCACATGAAATAGGGCTGTGCGATTAATCGAAATAAAATCGCGATTTGAGATTGCGCGATTTCTAAATCGCTTTATAGCTCGATTTTTTTCTGCGCCCTGCCCCAACCTCACGCAGTATGCTATCCGAACCAATCAGAATGCAGCAGAACAGAACAGACCGGGCATACAGACAGATAGTATGCTAAAGAAACAGGGAAGATGAGTTCAGAACAGGATAAGGACTTGGTGGCCAAAAAAAATGCATGTTGCATGCAGAGCACACAGCGGGGAGTAGCGATCATATTTCCTTCAGAGCAGAGAGCGTCTTTCTGAAGATTGCGCTCCGCTCGCTCATACACTCAGCGCCGCTCGCTCAGCACAAAATGCCCTTTGGTAATTTGTTAATTCCAGAATCTGTGGAATAGGCTAAGCAATGTTGTCTAAGCTAATGTTTCTAAAAGCAAATTCTAAAATCCTGTGAAGATTGACACGTTTTAATAGACCGCATTTCCCGCAGTTTTGGTCTATTTTAATTTTAGAAAGTGTTTCTTTTATTTACGAAATAATTATTTGTCAAGTGCATTTCATCTTGTGTGTGCTTTCATGGGCCTGATAAATATTTTGTGAAATTCTATATCTGCTTTTCATCTTGTGTGCGTGTTTTGAATATGAGCGTTGTTTTAATGGAAACGTATACTTTTTCAGTTATTTAATTTTTTACGCAAATGTTCCAAGTGGCTTCAAAACAAGACACGTTTTTAAATTAAGATTTTAAATGTTATACATTTAAATTAGGGATGTTCATTTCGGTTATTTTTCCTAACCGTTAACCGACAAATATTATAGAACTGAATTAAATTAAAAAGAATAAGTGTCTGTGACCCGTTAAAAATACTAACATCTGTTTTTCGGGGATTAATTTCACATGTGCAAAAAGCAGCAAACAACAGAACATGAGGATTCACCTGATCATATCATATTACATCACGCACCTGCAGCACTTCTGCAAGCGGAGAAAAACTTAATTCACCTAGATGCTGGGTTGAGCCTTTTGGGTCATTTTTTGGGGTTATTTGTTCAGTGTTTGAGTAGTTTGTGTACATTTTATTTTATTTATAAAATTGTTTCTGTCAGTATATTGTTTAAATCTATGCAGAGCAACATTCGCGGTGTGAATCACTAAACGAACGTCGTGTCGGTCTTATTGCGTGATTAAGAGTCTGATGCTTTGCATAAAATAAACGATTATATTTATAAAGGTACAGAACACAAATACTTTGGATGTTTAAATATGTCCTCAGAGCTGTTGACTGTTTGTTGTTGAGCAGGTAATGAAGGCAATCGCAGTACGTTTCGTCCATGAGTGAAGCGCAGGGCGGCGGTCTGATCCGTGATCAGTTCCCGCCGAACACGACTCCAGCTCGGCGTGAGAGCCAGCGCCGTTACGGTGGAAGCACAATTACAGAGTGGTCCATTTACTCGTGAATTACATCGGTTTAATATTTAAACTTTACTTCTAATGTTTGTTAAACGAGATTAAATAGGCAATGTGTAGGCTTATAGCTTATAAAAACAAGCAAATGAGAAATAAAGGAAGTTATCACGTCTGGAGTATTTTACAGATTTAAGTTAATCTGTAAATATTATTTCATGCATAAAGGAAAAAAAAGCGAATATTATAATAGAAACGAATAAAGCCATTAGCTGAGTTAAATCATCCATTAATGATGGGTTAAATAAACAATCAAATTTACTGGGTAAAATTAACCTTAAATGTACTCTTTTATCCAGCCCAAATTGGTTTGTTTTGAACCCAGTGTTTTTTAGAGTATGCAGAGTTTGTTCATTATTGTGCTGCGCGAAATTAAAGCAGACGGCAGAAAGCTGCATTCTATTTTTTTCTTATTTTACAAAAAAGCAAAGATATTTTTTTTATTGTTTATGTACACAAATAAAAGCAGACCTTTTACAGTTCCGATTATCTTCATGACCAAGAGGAGTTGCTTCCACTGTTAGAAGAGGAATAAATCCAGTGCTTGCTCCAGCACCGCATGCGCTCATTTAAGCATTCTACCTTCACAATGCAGCCTGTTCATTATCATTATAAAAAACAACCGGTCAAACATATGGAAAAAACACACACTGCTCAGTTTAAATATGTTGTAAAATCTGTGCTGTTTAGCGTTATCACCGTACCGCCCTGAAGTTATGCAAAACATTTTGTTTTATGTGGATATTGTAAGGGTAAATAAATAAAAGGTAAATAATATTTTGGCATTTAAATACCGCGAATACAGGAACATTTGATTTTGTGTTGAAGGAGAGACCCAACATTGGTTTCAGTTTTGTTTTAGCCTAAAATAATTAGTTTTGGTTTGTCGTTATAGCTTCTTATTTTTAATTCTTGTTATTTTCTAGCCTACTGTTAATTGTAAGGATTTGTTGTGGAGTGAGGGGAACTAAAATTGCCTAGCTATGTTTACACTGTTTATTATAATGTTTGTAATTCGCGTTGGCCTTTTTCTGAATGAAATAATAAAATGCGACTTTGTTTTTTCTCTCTCTCGCTCTCTCTAAAAAACGTGTTTTTTATACGTGTAGCTTATTTTAACCATGCAGCAAACCTTTTAAAATATTTTGATAAATTATTAAAAATAAATAAATAAGTGAATTTAAACCGTTTAACTGATTGTATTAATGGGTCAAAATTATTATCGGTTGGTTAAAGGTTAATTAACATCCCTAATTTAAATGAACAATTTCACTCTGAAACATAACCATTTCTTATCGGACTACTGCTTTAATTGAGACATTTATTCAATAATGTCACTATAAACAGGAAAAAATTAATATGCCTAATCTTACTGGAGACATTTAATGTGAGCGCGTGATCTGAGCGGGATTCGGTTTACCGGTGAGCGTGAGCGGAACATTAGCGGAGCGTTTGCTTTGGCCGTGAACGACTGAGCGGAGCGCACACACACAGAGCAGAATATTGAACCGCTCCGATTCGCTCACATGCTCTGGTTGCATCTTGTTTTGTTGGATTTGATTACTCACATATACATATAATATATATATATATATATATATAATGTATTTTGCCATTTGTCTGTTCTAGAGACATGTTACAACTTTTTGGGAAAGGTCTACTTGGTTTCCTTTGGAAATATGTTTCAAATTCACACAGAATGCATTTATAACTGTAAAGGTCAAGGTTTCTTTATTTGTCACATGATAAATTATACAGGGTATAATCAAAAGTGAAATGTAGATCAAATCAGTTCCGCTCAGTGGACAGTGCAAAGAATAAAAATTATATAAAAGTAACACCACACAAGAGCATATATATATATATAGGTAAAAAAAAAGAAATAAAGAGTAAAATGTGTAATAGAATAAAGAAAAGTGCAAAACAAGATGTGCAAGACAAGTAAGATGTGCAAAAACAAGTAAGATGTGCAAAAACACGATGTGTAAGATAAAGCATGTCTGTTTGTGTCAAAATCGTGATTAAAATCGAAATCGAAAAAAAAATCAAAAAATCGTGATATATATTTTTTGTCCATATCGCACAGCCCTAACATGAAATAGCCTTTAGTGCTGACTTTGCATTATGCAACCTACTTCTAGTACTATGTCAATGATGCTGATTTCTTTTTGTTCATGATCAGTTTTTCTGTGATTACTGACAGAAAAGAATGTAGAGGAGTCATTTACACCGTTTCTATGCAGCTTTTCTTTGGTCCTCCTTGTTGCTCGACAGCTCTAATCACTTTCATTGAAAAGAGCAGCATGAGCATTTTCCTAAACATCTCCATTTGTGTTCCACCAAAAAAGAGATTTCGTTTTTCTGCCATTGAACTTCTCCTTTAACAGTTTAATCCGTCACGTCATTAGATTGATGGCCTCGTGATGTTTTCTCCGACCGCGCTGCTGGTGCTGTGTTTCTCTAGAGCAGTGGTTTTTAAACCCTCGGGTGGGTTGAGAGACTTAAAATATGGGTCGCTGGGATGATTTAAGGAAAACCTATGTAACCAATTCAAAACTCAGGAAAGAAGCAACTAAACATAAACAACAAAACGAAAGTAACCAGCAGCCGCCTCAGGTCAGAATCAAATGTGTATTTGTGTTTGCGCTCTGATTTGCTACAATGTACAACGCTGCAAAAACAAAGGCATATCTGTTGATTTCTATAACGCAAAGGCCAATCAGAGGAGTTTTAGTCAGGCGTCAGAATCCACTGTGTGTGTGTGTGTGTGTGTGTGTGCATGTATCTATATTAAGGTTTGAAAACCACTGCTCTAGAGTGTGTCTGTGAGCAAATCCTCGTTAACTTCTCCCAGCTCGCTGTCTTCCTGCGGTGTCGGCTCAATGCGGAGTTCCCGCGACACGCTGAAGGCTTTTGTTAACCCTAATCAAAACAGCTGGTGCTAAAGGACCAACTAGTGTATTACAGTCCTGCGGTCTTCATTCTATGGATATTGATAAGCTGTATTGTAGAGGCTCATTACAGAGATCAGGGTCCATCTGTGTGTACGTCTGCGCTCCGGGACGATGTAATCCCTGTGTTAAGTTAATGAGAACACCGTTTACTGTTGTGTTTTTAATGCGTAATCCTATTTGGGCTTTGTGTCAACTGGCTTTAACTTCCCAACATTCAGTGTGTGGACTGCGGACGGTGTTTATTGAGAGCTGGATGAATTGGCTGTAATTTCTTGTTTCGTTTGACTGGTTGTGAGATGAGCCGGGATGAATTGGTGCTTGATAATGGAGGTGTATGTGGGTGGTCCGGCCTCTTTCTCTCTTTGGCCATTAGATCTCATACTGGATTTTTGGAGGTGTTTATTGGCTGCGGAATTAAACGTCTAGGACATCTGACCGCATCTGTTATATGATGTCGATCAACACAAAGAAGTGTCTCTCACCCTGCTTTTACAGTGATACAATAAGTCAATCGATGGAGACACTAGCTGAAATACACAATTCAAAATGTGTTTTTTTGTTTAGTTTTTTGGTAACATTCACTTTGTAAAGTTATTTCCCACTTTAAATCTCCATTATGACCAAAAAATGCAGTCTGTACAAGCATTGTGAAATCATTAGTAAAGGAGTAGTTCACCCAAAACTTAAAATATAAACACTTACTCACCCTCAGACCATTAAAGATGTAAATAAATGTTTCTTCATGGGAACAGATATGGAGAAGTTTAGCATTGCATCACTTGCTCACCAATGGATGCTCTGCAGTGAATGGGTGCCGTCAGAATGAGTCTAAACAGCTGATGAAAACATCACAATAATCCACACCACTCCAGTCCCTCGGTTAACATCTTGTGGAGTGAAAAGCTGCATGTTTGTAAGAAACAAATCCATCATTAAGACCTTTTAAATGTCAAACCATTGCTTCTGGCCAAAATATGAGTCCTCTATCCATAATATTGCTTTCTCCAGTGAAAAGTCCATCTGTTGTCTCACATCAAAATCCTCCTACATCTTTGTTTAGAACTGTTTTAGACTATTTTTACTTGTAAACTCTGCTGGATCTGTGCATTTATACGAGTGAGGTCGTACGAATTATCCACCTCGTGAAATATGTACGAATTCCCGTGAGATCGGGCTGGAAAAAGCTGCATGTTTTTTTCCAAAACAAAAACATTAAGGAGTTTTTAACTTGAAATGCCTTAATGTTTTTGCTTTTAAAAACCTGCAGCTTTTGTGATTTCATCAGCTTTTCAGCCCGATCTCACGGGAATTTGTACATATTTTACTAGGTGGCTAATTTGTACGACCTCACTCGTACAAATTCATATGATTTTTGCTAAATCGTACGCATTTTACGAGTTGCCAATTCGTATGAATATGAACGAATGACCCACCCCTAAACCTCCCTGTCACTGGGGTTTAGAGAAATCCTACTAAATCATACCAGGTCGTAAGAAATCGTACGAATTAGCCACCTCGTAAAAAAATGTACTAATTGTCGTGAGATAGCGTTGGCTTTTTAGACTATCATTCTGACGGCACCCATTCACTGCAGAGGATCCATTGGTGAGCAAGTGATGCAATGCTACATTTCTCCAATTCTGATGAAACCATAAACTCCTCTACATCTTGGATAACCTGAGGTTGAATCGTTAATGAACTTAAATGTGCATTTAGGAAATACAAATACAAACTGCGTTTGCACTTTCACAATTTGACTGCAGTGTACTTCCATAGACTTCAGTGAGTTTATTTGTCTGATTTCTTCATGAGCACAGAGAGACGTTAACCGAATGCAACCTCTTTCCACAGCGCTTTAAAACAAATAATGATTAAGCCTTTAAATAAATTAAATTAAGTGCATGCAACAATCTCCATTTCAAATATTTAAAGTTTAAATTAAGAATTGTTGTTCTTCTGTCCAAGATTTTTTTACTGTTTTCTTGCTCAATGATCTTCACAACTTTTAGAGCTTACTAGAAAAATAATTGCTTTTAACGCCCTCTGTGCACAAAGACTTACTTTATAAGTGCATTACCGTAAATGCAGTAGGGATGTAACGATTAACCGCGAGCTTGAAGTGTCGATTCAAATCGGTTGAGATGCTAAACAAATAGCGATTCAGTTAGGGATAGGAGTTAATGAATGTATGTCTGAGGGGAACTTACTTTCTTTAGAAATGTTTAGATGGTATTTTTATTTTGTCTTGCCTCTTTATAATGCATATTAAAGTTCATAATGCAGCGCTAGTTTTGTTAAAGGGATACTCCACCCCAAAATGAAAATTGTCATTAATCACTTACTCCCATGTCGGTCCAAACCCGTAAAAGCTTTGTTCGTCTTTGGAACACAATTTAAGATATTTTGGATGAAAACCAGGAGGCGTGTGTCTGTCCCATTGACTGCCAAATAATTAACACTGTCAAGGTCCAGAAAAGTGTGAAACACATCATCAGAATACTCCACCTGCCATCAGTGGTTCAATCTGACTGTTAGGAAGCGACGAGAACCTTTTGTATGGAAATAAAACAAAAATAACGGCTTTATTCAACATTTAATAACGTAACGTCTCCTCTGCGTCAGTGTAACGCTGTTTTGGAGACTATCCCCTGGATTGTGTACGCTCTTCTGTATCAATGCAGCATTTTGTCCAAGCAATAATAAAGACACATTTCATTTATAATTGGTCTTAAATCTCATTTTGTTAAAAAAACTTAAAGCGAATTGTGAGCTGAGTGAATCGTTACATCCCTAAAATGCAATTGTTTATTATTATAATTATTATTTATGTTAAAGCTCTGTTTGCATTGACACTAGGTCGTTCTTTTTAAAGCCATAAAATCCATGTGGCTTCCAAACAGGGAAATGATTTTGGTTTCTTTCCGTTGTTACTCCACCTTCAAGCCTACATTTGTAAATGACAGCTTTTTCTTTTGGGCTAAAGTTCTTGTCTTTGTCCCTCTCTCGCGCACACACACACACACACTCATCTCTGCTCCTATAAAACAAACCGCTCGGAGCCCCGCAGCTGGTGATCACCTTGGCAACGGCGGATCAGGAAAGAAGCTGCTTGCTACTTTTTTTAAAGTCTGTCTTTGTGAAGGACCTGCAGCGCTGGAACTAGAGCACTTGAGCTCGCCGCAGCTGCCGGCTGATGAATGCTTATTTCATTTAGCACGGGAAGAAATGCAAATGTGCCACTTTTGACGTCCCCCTCCCCCCCTCCCAAACACTAAATCCTGTTCATATTACTGAACACAATTCACTTCATCTCTCAAACGGTTTTCCCTGAAATTGGAAGCTGATACAAATTAGGTTAATGAATTCTATCTCATTTATTTAGCGTTCAGACCTTTTACCCCGCTGTAGCCTGGTGTGTGTGGCGGTAGTAGTTTTGCTGCTTAATGTCAACCAATGATTACAAATTTGATTTTAGAGAAAATATCCCACTCAGCAGTGCTTCGTGTAGCGTTTGAAATATTATCTTGTTGTGGCAGTTCTTCAGAAAATCGTTATTCTAGGTTCTGTATTTTTGAGTTCCAGAACTTGCTGTTAAAATGCTAGTTTTATGCGTGGTTGCCAGCGTATTTCCTAAGGTGCCTCTAGGTGCTTGGTATTTATTAGGGGTTCTTGCATGAAATGCAGAATCCCTATTGTAATTGTTAGAATTTTTATTAGGGGTTCTTGCATGAAATGCAGAATCCCTATTGTAATTGTTAGAATTTTTATTATTATTATTATTATTATTCTGCTTCTGCCGTAAAACGCAACGTGCAGCCCAAACCGTAAGGCCTAGAAACTTGAA
Source organism: Gymnocypris eckloni scoliostomus (assembly GCA_027564155.1). NCBI lineage: Eukaryota > Metazoa > Chordata > Actinopteri > Cypriniformes > Cyprinidae > Gymnocypris > Gymnocypris eckloni. Next base: position 36,239,102 of record CM050412.1, on the reverse strand, counting down.
ACTTTGCCAATGGGTAGACCAAAAATCGAGGAGAGCTTATCAAATTCTCAGCCCAATTGGCCCATAGGTGGCGCTATAGCGACCACCGACGCGAAACGACTCATAACTCCTAAACCGCTTGTCGTAGACTCAAATGTCTTATATCCCTGTAATCCTGGGCTCAATCAAAACAAAATGGCTATCTCCGATTTCATTTCCGCCTAGATAGTTTTTCCGCCATTTTGAAATTTGTCGAAAACCTACTTTTGCGAACTAGTCCTAGGTTTTTCGCCTGATCGGAACCAAACCACTGCAGAAATGTTCTCTGGCAAGTGAATATCAATAATTATCGAAAAAAAGTAGAAATTTCGACTCACGTTCGCAAAGGGGCGTAAAAACAATCGAAAGAGGCGGGGCCAATTTTACTTAAAGAACTATAACTCTTGAATGGAATGAGATATCTTCACCAAACTCTGGAAACTTATTTATGATATAATTCTTTGGTCAAATAAAAAAAATTGCGCAGCTTTGCCACTTGGTGGCGCTATAACATTGGAAAAACTGTAACGCATAAACCGTGGGTCCGATCAACTTGAAATTTGGTATACAGTATCTCTGTCCAAAGGGGAACAAAATATTATAAGGACATTTGCATATCTCAAAAAACATGGCCGCCATTGGCCAAACAATTTTAAACAACTGTTAGACAAGGTTAGCAGAGGTCAATCAGAACGAAACTCGTTGGGCATGTTCAACTCAAGGCCCTTAAGGTCTGGAAGAATTTTGAAAGAAATCGGCCACTAGTTGGCGCTAACGAGTTTTATGGCTCTGTAATCACGTGTCGTTTAACTTATCCACACAATATCCATATCATTTGATAGCTCACTTCATAATGAGAAACTTTGCCTCTAGAACCATTGCTGTCAATCAAATCGTTCATTAAATATTAATAAATTTGTAAAAACCTACTTTTTCGAACTAGTCTCTGGTTTTTTTCTCAATCTCGATCAAACCACTGCATTAATAATCTCTGGATACTCTAGATCAATAATTATCGAAAAAAAGTGGAATTTTGTCCTTTGGTTAGCTTTAATTGGCTCATTTACAAGAAGTGGGCGTGGCCACATAAACCCAAAGGCCTATAAAACCTAAACAAAAACTTGAAACTTTACGAAAGTTGGTGAAAACATGTGTCAGATGACCTTAACAGCCATGCAAAGTTTCATGGCGATCGGACCATAGGTGGCGCTATAACAGTAAAAGAAGCCTTCAAAAACACAATATTTCAATTGTACATAAACGTAACTTGTAAAAAACGTTCATATTTTCAAACATACACATAATCTTTACATCATATGATAGAACACGCATTCTGAACAACTTTGTCTCTGGGAGTACTTCCATCAATCAAAGTGTTATTTAAATATTCTCAATTATGTTCAAAATCTACTTTTGAACTAGTCCTAGGTTTTTGCCCGATCGAACCAAACCACTGCAGAAATGTTCTCTGGCAAGTGAATATGAATAATTATCGAAAAAAAGTTTAAATTTCATCTCAGGTTCGCAAAGGGGCGTAAAAATGTTCGAAAAAGGCGGGGCCAATTTCCCTTAAATAGCTATAACTCTTGAACGGAATGAGATATCTTCACCAAACTCAGGACACATGTGTATGACATTGATTTTTGGTCAAATTAAAAAATACCCAGATTCGCCACTTGGTGGCGCTATAAGATTGGGAAAACTGTAACGCATAAACCGTTGGTCCGAATAACTTGAAATTTGGTATACATTATCTCTGTCCAAAGTGGAACAAAACACTATAAGGACATTTGCATATCTCAAAAAACATGGCCGCCATTGGCCAAACCATGTTAAAACAATATTGTCACAGATTAGACAAGGTTAACAGAGGTCAATCAGAACGAAACTCATTGGGCATGTTCAACTCATGGCCCTTAAGGTCTGTAAGAATTTTGAAAGAACTCGGCCACTAGTTGGCGCTAACGAGATTTTATGGCTCTGTAATCACGTGTCGTTTAACTTATCCACACAATATGCATATCATTTGATAGATATCCTTATGATGAGCAACTTTGGCCCACCGCACATTGCTCTCAATCAAATCGTTAATTAAATATTAATAAATATGTCAAAAACCTACTTTTGCGAACTAGTCTCTGGTTTTTTTCTCAACCTCGATCAAACCACTGTAGTAATAATCTATGGACGCTCTAGATCAATAATTATCGAAAAAAAGTGGAATTTTGTCCTTTGGTTAGCTAGAATTAGCTCATTTAAAAAGGGGGACTGGTAACACATAACCAAAGGCCTATAAAAGCTAAACAAAATCTTGAAACTTTATGAAAGCTGGTGAAAACATGTGTCACATTAACCTTAACAGCCATGCAAAGTTTCATGGAGATCGGACCACAGGTGCCGCTATAACAGTAAAAAGAGCATTCAAAAACACTATATTTGTATACAAAATGACCTCATATTGTTGAGCATGTTCATAATTCACATAAAACACTACTTCTTTGTATTATTTAATAGGTCTCCTTATTCTGAGCAACTTTGCCTCTAGGATTAATGCTGTCAATCAAATCGTTCATTAAATATTCACAAATATGTCAAAAACCTACTTTTGCAAACTAGTATCTGGTTTTTTTCTCAATCTCAATCAAACCACTTTAGTAATAATCTCTGGACTCTCTAGATCAATAATTATCGAAAAAAAGTGGAAATTTGTCCTTTGGTTAGCTTTAATTAGCTCATTTAAAAATGGGGCCTGGCCACATATAACCAAAGGCCTATAAAACCTGAACGAAAATCCAAAACTTTACGAAACTGGGTGAAAACATGTTTCAGATGACTCTTAACAAGCATGAAAAGTTTCATGGAGATCGGACCATAGGTGGCGCTATAACAGTGAAAAAGACCTCAAAACACAGTATTTCTAAGGTAAATGACCTCAAAGCAATGCAGTACTATTCTCTAGACTCTCTAGATCAATAATTATCAAAAAAACAGTTGAACGTGTGTGTGTGTGTGTTTCTGTGAGCCTGTTGTCCATTTTCGATGTGTTTCTCTGTCACCTATGAATCAAGGTTGGCCTAAGCCGTAAAAGCACACCCTGATGCCCTCAAAGCAAGAACCCCGCTTAATGCTGCTCGCAGCTTTAATTAGGGGTTCTTGCACGAAGTGCAGAATCCCTATTGTAATTGTTAAGATTTTTATTATTATTATTATTATTATTATTATTATTATTATTATTATTATTTTTCCGTAAAACGCAACGTGCAGCCCAAACCGTAAGGCCTAGAGACTTGAAACTTTGCCAATGGGTAGACCAAAATCGAGGAGAGCTTATCAAATTATCAGCCCAATTGGCCCATAGGTGGCGCTTATAGCGACCACCACCGACGTGAAACGACTCATAACTCCTAAACCGCTTGTCGAGACTCAAGTGTCTTATATCACTGTAATCCTTGGCTCAATCAAAACAAAATGGCTATCTCCGATTTCATTTCCGCCTAGACTTTTCTGCCCGCCATTTTGAAATATATCCAAAACCTACTTTTATGAACTAGTCCTAGGTTTTTCGCCCAATCGGAACCAAACCACTGCAGAAATGTTCTTTGGAGAGTGAATATCAATAATTATCGAAAAAGTAACTCACGTTTTAAAGGGGCGTAAAAACGTTCGAAAGAGGCGGGGCCAATTTTACTTAAATAGCTATAACTCTTAAGCGAAATGAGATATCTTCACCAAACTCACGAAACGTGTTCATGACATTGTTTTTTGGTCAAATAAAAAAAATTGCGCAGATTCGCCACTTGGTGGCGCTATAACATTGGAAAAACTGTAACGCATAAACCATTGGTCCGATCAACTTGAAATTTGGTATACAGTATCTCTGTCCAAAGGGGAACAAAAGGCTATAAGGACATTTGCATATCTCAAAAAACATGGCCGCCATTGGCCAAACAATTTTAAACACCTGTTAGACAAGGTTAGCAGAGGTCAATCAGAACGAAACTCAGTGGGCATGTTCCACTCATTGTTCTAAAGGTCTGTAAGAATTTTGAAAGAAATCGGCCACTAGTTGGCGCTAATTTGATTTTTGGCTCTGTAATCACGTGGTGTTTTACATATCCACACAATATGCATATCATTTGATAGCTCTCATCATATTGAGCAACTTTGCCTCTAGAACCATTAGTGTCAATCAAATCGTTAATTAAATATTCACAAATTTGTAAAAACCTACTTTTTCGAACTAGTCTCTGGTTTTTTTCTCAATCTCGATCAAACCACTGCAGTAATAATCTCTGGACTCTCTAGATCAATAATTATCGAAAAAAAGTGGAATTTTGTCCTTTGGTTAGCTTTAATTGGCTCATTTACCATAAGTGGGCGTGGCCACATAAACCCAAAGGCCTATAAAACCTAAACAAAAACTTGAAACTTTACGAAAGTTGGTGAAAACATGTGTCAGATGACCCTTAACAGCCATGCAAAGTTTCATGGCGATCGGACCATAGGTGGCGCTATAACAGTAAAAGAAGCCTTCAAAAACACAATATTTCAATTGTACATAAACGTAACTTGTAAAAAAACGTTCATATTTTCAAACATACACATAATCTTTACATCATATGATAGAACACCGCATTCTGAACAACTTTGTCTCTGGGAGTACTTCCATCAATCAAAGTGTTATTTAAATATTCTCAATTATGTTCAAAATCCTACTTTTGCGAACTAGTCCTAGGTTTTTGCCCGATCGAACCAAACCACTGCAGAAATGTTCTCTGGCAAGTGAATATGAAAAATTATCGAAAAAAAGTTGAAATTTCATCTCAGGTTCGCAAAGGGGCGTAAAAATGTTCGAAAAAGGCGGGGCCAATTTCACTTAAATAGCTATAACTCTTGAACGGAATGAGATATCTTCACCAAACTCAGGAAACATGTGTATGACATTGATTTTTGGTCAAATTAAAAAAAATACCCAGATTCGCCACTTGGTGGCGCTATAAGATTGGGAAAACTGTAACGCATAAACCGTTGGTCCGAATAACTTGAAATTTGGTATACATTATCTCTGTCCGAAGTGGAACAAAATAATATAAGGACATTTGCATATCTCAAAAAACATGGCCGCCATTGGCCAAACCATGTTAAACACATATTAGACAAGGTTAACAGAGGTCAATCAGAACGAAACTCATTGGGCATGTTCAACTCATGGCCCTTAAGGTCTGTAAGAATTTTGAAAGAACTCGGCCACTAGTTGGCGCTAACAAGATTTTATGGCTCTGTAATCAAGTGCCGTTTAACGTATCCACACAATATGCATATCATTTGATAGCTCTCATCATGATGAGCAACTTTGGCCCACCGCACATTGCTCTCAATCAAATCGTTAATTAAATATTAATAAATATGTCAAAAACCTACTTTTGCGAACTAGTCTCTGGTTTTTTTCTCAACCTCGATCAAACCACTGTAGTAATAATCTATGGACGCTCTAGATCAATAATTATCGAAAAAAAGTGGAAATTTGTCCTTTGGTTAGCTTTAATTAGCTCATTTAAAAATGGGGCTTGGCCACATATAACCAAAGTCCTATAAAACTTAAAAAAAATCTTGAAACTTTATGAAAGTTGGTGAAAACATGTGTCACATTAACCTTAACAGCCATGCAAAGTTTCATGGAGATCAGACCATAGGTGGAGCTATAACAGTAAAAATACCTCTCAAAAACACTATATTTGTATAGAAAATGACCTCACATTGTTGAGCATGTTCATAATTCACATAAAACACTAGATCTTCATATCATATGTTATATCTCCTCATTCTGAACAACTTTGCCTCTTGGACTAATGCTGTCAATCAAATCTTTAATTAAATATTAATAAATATGTCAAAAAACTACATTTGCGAACTAGTCTCTGGTTTTTTTATCAACCTCGATCAAACCACTTTAGTAATAACCTATGGACGCTCTAGATCAATAATTATCGAAAAAATGTGGAATTTTGTCCTTTGGTTTGCTTTAATTAGCTCATTTAAAAATGGGGCATGGCCACATATAACCAAAGGCCTATAAAACCTGAACGAAAATCCAAAACTTTACGAAACTGGGTGAAAACATGTTTCAGATGACTCTTAACAAGCATGCAAAGTTTCATGGAGATCGGACCATAGGTGACGCTATAACAGGGAAAAAGGCCTCAAAACACAGTATTTCTAAGGTAAATGACCTCAAATCAATGCAGTACTATTCTCTAGACTCTCTAGATCAATAATTATCAATAAACAGTTGAACGTGTTTGTGTGTGTGTGTTTCTGTGAGCCTGTTGTCCATTTTCGATGTGTTTCACTGTCAGCTATGAATCAAGGTTGGCCTAGACCATAAAAGCACACCCTGATGCCCTCAAAGCAAGAACCCCGCTTAATGCTGCTCGCAGCTTTAATTATTATTATTATTATTATTTTTATTATTATTCTTCCGCCGTAAAACGCAACGTGCAGCCCAAACCGTAAGGCCCAGAAACTTGAAACTTTGCCAATGGGTAGACCAAAAATCGAGGAGAACTTATCAAAGTCTCAGCCAATTGGCCCATAGGTGGCGCTTATAGCGACCACCGACGCGAAACGACTCATAACTCCTAAACCGCTTGTAGTAGACTCAAGTGTCTTATATCACTGTAATCCTTGGCTCAATCAAAACAAAATGGCTATCTCCGATTTCATTTCCGCCTAGACTTTTCTGCCCGCCATTTTGAAATATGTCCAAAACCTACTTTTGCGAACTAGTCCTAGGTTTTTCGCCCAATCGGAACCAAACCACTGCAGAAATGTTCTTGGAGAGTGACTATCAATAATTATCGAAAAAAGTTGAAATTTTAACTCACGTTTTAAAGGGGCGTAAAACGCTCGAAAGAGGCCGGGCCAATTTTACTTACATAGCTATAACTCTTGAATGGAATGAGATATCTTCACCAAACTCTGGAAACTTATTTATGACATAATTCTTGGTCAAATAAAAAAATTATGCAGCTTTGCCACTTGGTGGCGCTATAACATTGGAAAACTGTAACGCATAAACCGTAGGTCCGATCAACTTGAAATTTGGTATACAGTATCTCTGTCGGAAGGGGAACAAAAAGTCTATAAGGACATTTGCATATCTCAAAAACATGGCCGCCATTGGCCAAACAAATGTAAACACCTATTAGACAAGGTTAGCAGAGGTCAATCAGAACGAAACTCAGTGGGCATGTTCCACTCATTGTTTTAAAGGTCTGTAAGAATTTTGAAAGAAATCGGCCACTAGTTGGCGCTTAATTTGTTTTGGCTCTGTAATCACGTGGTGTTTTACATATCCACACAATATGCATATCATTTGATAGCTCTCGTCATATTGAGCAACTTTGTCTCTAGAACCATTAGTGTCAATCAAATCGTTCATTAAATATTAATAAATTTGTAAAAACCTACTTTTTCGAACTAGTCTCTGGTTTTTTTCTCAATCTCGATCAAACCACTGCATTAATAATCTCTGGATACTCTAGATCAATAATTATCGAAAAAAAGTGGAATTTTGTCCTTTGGTTAGCTTTAATTGGCTCGTTTATAACAAGTGGGCGTGGCCACATAAACCCAAAGGCCTATAAAACCTAAACAAAACTTGAAACTTTACGAAAGTTGGTGAAAACATGTGTCAGATGACCCTTAACAGCCATGCAAAGTTTCATGGCGATCGGACCATAGGTGGCGCTATAACAGTAAAATAAGCTTTCAAAAACACAATATTTCAATTGTACATAAACGTAAATTGTAAAAAAACGTTCATATTTTCACACATACACATGATCTTTACATCATATGATAGAACACCGCATTCTGAACAACTTTGTCTCTGGGAGTACTTTCATCAATCAAAGTGTTATTGAAATATTCTCAATTATGTTCAAAACCTACTTTTGCAAACTAGTCCTAGGTTTTTCGCCCGATCGGAACAAAACCACTGCAGAAATGTTCTCTGGCAAGTGATTATCAATAATTATCGAAAAAAAGTGGAAATTTCAACTCGCGTTTGCAAAGGGGCGTAAAAATGTTTGAAAGAGGCGGGACCAATTTTACTTAAATAGCTATAACTCTTGAACGGAATGAGATATCTTCACCAAACTCAGGAAACATGTGTATGACATTGATTTTTGGTCAAATTAAAACATTTACCCATATTCGCCACTTGGTGGCGCTATAAGATTGGGAAAACTGTAACGCATAAACCGTTGGTCCGAATAACTTGAAATTTGGTACACATTATCTCTGTCCAAGTGGAACAAAACACTATAAGGACATTTGCATATCTCAAAAACATGGCTATTGGCTAAACAAACCATGTTAAACCAATATTGTCACATATTAGACAAGGTTAACAGAGGTCAATCAGAACGAAACTCGATGGGCATGTTCAACTCATGGCCCTTAAGGTCTGTAAGAATTTTGGAAGAAAACGGCCACTAGTTGGCGCTAACAAGATTTTATGGCGCTGTAATCACGTGTCGTTTAACGTATCCACACAATATGCATATCATTTGATAGCTCTCATCATGATGAGCAACTTTGGCCCACGGCACATTGCTCTCAATCAAATCGTTAATTAAATATTAATAAATATGTCAAAAACCTACTTTTACGAACTAGTCTCTGGTTTTTTTCTCAACCTCGATCAAACCACTGTAGTAATAATCTATGGACGCTCTAGATCAATAATTATCGAAAAAAAGTGGAATTTTGTTCTTTGGTTAGCTAGAATTAGCTCATTTAAAAATGGGGCCTGGCCACATATAACCAAAAGCCTATAAAACCTGAACGAAAATCCAAAACTTTATGAAACTGGGTGAAAACATGTTTCAGATGACTCTTAACAGGCATGCAAAGTTTCATGGAGATCGGACCATAGGTGGCGCTATAACAGTGAAAAAGGCCTCAAAACACAGCATTTCTAAGGTAAATGACCTCAAATCAATGCAGTACTGTTCTCTAGACTCTCTAGATCAATAATTATCAATAAACAGTTGAACATGTGTGTGTGTGTGTTTCTGTGAGCCTGTTGTCCATTTTCGATGTGTTTCACTGTCAGCTATGAATCAAGGTTGGCCTAAACCATAAAAGCACACCCTGATGCCCTCAAAGCAAGAACCCCGCTTAATGCTGCTCGCAGCTTTAATTAGGGGTTCTTGCATGAAATGCAGAATCCCTATTGTAATCGTTAGAATTTTTATTATTATTATTATTCTGCTTCTGCCGTAAAACGCAACGTGCAGCCCAAACCGTAAGGCCTAGAAACTTGAAACTTTGCCAATAGGTAGACCAAAAATCGAGGAGAGCTTATCAAAGTCTCAGCCCAATCGGCCCATAGGTGGCGCTATAGCGACCACCGACGCGAAACGACTCGTAACTCCTAAACCGCTTGTCGTAGACTCAAATGTCTTATATCCCTGTAATCCTGGGCTCAATCAAAACAAAATGGCTATCTCCGATTTCATTTCCGCCTAGATAGTTTTTCCGCCATTTTGAAATTTGTTGAAAACCTACTTTTGCGAACTAGTCCTAGGTTTTTGCCCGATCGGAACCAAACCACTGCAGAAATGTTCTCTGGCAAGTGAATATCAATAATTATCGAAAAAGTTGAAATTTCAACTCACGTTAAAGGCGTAAAAACAATCGAAAGAGGCGGGGCCAATTTTACTTAAAGAGCTATAACTCTTGAATGGAATGAGATATCTTCACCAAACTCAGGACACATGTGTATGACATTGTTTTTTGGTCAAATTAAAAAAATTGACCAGATTCGCCACTTGGTGGCGCTATAAGATTGGGAAAACTGTAACGCATAAACCGTTGGTCTGATTAACTTGAAATTCGGTATACAGTATCTCTGTCCGAAGGGGAACAAAATGCTATAAGGATATTTGCATATCTCAAAAAACATGGCCGCCATTGGCCAAACAATTTTAAACACCTATTAGACAAGGTTAGCAGAGGTCAATCAAAACGAAACTCTATGGGCATGTTCCACTCATTGTTCTAAAGGTCTGTAAGAATTTTGAAAAAAATCGGCCACTAGTTGGCGCTAATTTGATTTTTGGCTCTGTAATCACGTGGTGTTTTACATATCCACACAATATGCATATCATTTGATAGCTCTCATCATATTGAGCAACTTTGCCTCTAGAACCATTAGTGTCAATCAAATCGTTAATTAAATATTCACAAATTTGTAAAAACCTACTTTTTCGAACTAGTCTCTGGTTTTTTTCTCAATCTCGATCAAACCACTGCAGTAATAATCTCTGGACTCTCTAGATCAATAATTATCGAAAAAAAGTGGAATTTTGTCCTTTGGTTAGCTTTAATTGGCTCATTTACAAGAAGTGGGCGTGGCCACATAAACCCAAAGGCCTATAAAACCTAAACCAAAACTTGAAACTTTACGAAAGTTGGTGAAAACATGTGTCAGATGACCCTTAACAGCCATGCAAAGTTTCATGGCGATCGGACCATAGGTGGCGCTATAACAGTAAAAAGCCTTCAAAACACAATATTTCAATTGTACATAAACGTAAATTGTAAAAAAACGTTCATATTTTCAAACATACACATAATCTTTACATCATATGATAGAACACCGCATTCTGAACAACTTTGTCTCTGAGAGTACTTCCATCAATCAAAGTGTTATTTAAATATTCTCAATTATGTTCAAAACCTACTTTTGCGAACTAGTCCTAGGTTTTTTGCCCGATCGGAATCAATCCACTGCAGAAATGTTCTCTGGCAAGTGAATATAAATAATTATCGAAAAAAAGTTTAAATTTCATCTCAGGTTGGCAAAGGGGCGTAAAAATGTTCGAGAGAGGCGGGGCCAATTTCACTTAAATAGCTATAACTCTTGAAAGGAATGAGATATCTTCACCAAACTCAGGACACATGTGTATGACATTGATTTTTGGTCAAATAAAAAAATGTACCCATATTCGCCACTTGGTGGCGCTATAATATTGGGAAAACTGTAACGCATAAACCGTTGGTCCGAATAACTTGAAATTTGGTATACAGTATCTTTGTCTGAAGGGGAACAAAAGGCTATAAGGACATTTGCATATCTCAAAAAACATGGCCGCCATTGGCCAAACCATGTTAAACACATATTAGACAAGGTTAACAGAGGTTAACAGAGGTCAATCAGAACTAAACTCTTTGGGCATGTTCAACTCATGGCCCTTAAGGTCTGTAAGAATTTTGAAAGAACTCGGCCACTAGTTGGCGCTAACGAGATTTTATGGCTCTGTAATCACGTGTCGTTTAACTTATCCACACAATATGCATATCATTTTATAGATCTCCTCATGATGAGCATATTTGGCCCATGGCACAATGCTCTCAATCAAATCGTTCATTAAATATTAATAAATATGTAAAAAACCTACTTTTACGAACTAGTCTCTGGTTTTTTTCTCAATCTTAATCAAACCACTGCAGTAATAATCTCTGGACTCTCTAGATCAATAATTATCGAAAAAAAGTGGAATTTTGTCCTTTGGTTAGCTTTAATTAGCTCATTTAAAAATGGGGCTTGGCCACATATAACCAAAGTCCTATAAAACCTGAACAAAAATCCAAAACTTTACGAAACTGGGTGAAAACATGTTTCAGATGACTCTTAACAAGCATGCAAAGTTTCATGGAGATCGGACCATAGGTGGCGCTATAACAGTGAAAAAGGCCTCAAAACACAGCATTTCTAAGGTAAATGACCTCAAATCAATGCAGTACTATTCTCTAGACTCTCTAGATCAATAATTATCAATAAACAGTTGAACGTGTGTGTGTGTGTTTCTGTGAGCCTGTTGTCCATTTTCGATGTGTTTCACTGTCAGCTATGAATCAAGGTTGGCCTAAACCATAAAAGCACACCCTGATGCCCTCAAGCTTTAATTAGGGTTCTTGCATGAAGCAGAATCTATTGTAATTGTTAGAATTTTATTATTAGGGGTTCTTGCAGTGCAGAATCCCTATTGTAATTGTAAGGATTTTTATTATTAGGGGTTCTTGCGTGCAGAATCCCTATTGTAATTGTAAGGATTTTTTATTATTATTATTATTATTATTATTATTATTATTCCCTAAAACTGAGCGTGCAGCCCAAACTGTAAGGGGCGAGACAGCTGAAATTTGGTCAACTTGTAGTAGTCGTGGCGGGGCAGGTAATCCAAAGGCTCGCCCCTATCGGCTAATAGGCGCTACAGAGCAAAGCACTAGATTTTCAGACATTGTTGGCCTTAGCTCAGAAACCGATAGTCGAAAACTCAAAAACTTTACATTTTGGAATCCTTGGGTCAATCAAATGAGAATGGCTATCTCGATTTCATTTCCGCCTAGATAGTTTTTCCGCCATTTTGAATTTTGTCCAAAACCTACTTTTGCGAACTAGTCCTAGGTTTTTCGCCCGATCGGAACCAAACCACTGCAGAAATGTTCTCTAGAGAGTTAAGATCAATAATTATCGAAAAAAAGTTGAAATTTTAACTCACGTTTTTAAAGGGGCGTAAAAACGTTCGAAAGAGGCGGGGCCAATTTTACTTAAAGAGCTATAACTCTTGAATAGAATGAGATATCTTCACCAAACTCTGGAAACTGATTTATGACATAATTCTTTGGTCAAATAAAAAAAATTGCGCAGCTTTGTCACTTGGTGGCGCTATAAGATTGGAAAAACTGTAACGCATAAACCGTAGTTCCGATCAACTTGAAATTTGGTATACAGTATCTCTGTCCAAGGAGGATCAAAATTTTATAAGTACATTTGCATATCTCAAAAAACATGGCCGCCATTGGTCAAACAATTTTAAACACCTATTAGACAAGGTTAAAAGAGGTCAATCAGAACGAAACTCATTGGGCAAGTTCAACTCATGGCCCTTAAGGTCTGTAAGAATTTTGAAAGAAATCGGTCACTAGTTGGCGCTAACGAGTTTTATGGCTCTGTAATCACGTGTCGTTTAACTTATCCACACAATATGCATATCATTTGATAGCTCTTGTCATATTGAGCAACTTTGCCTCTGGAACCATTAGTGTCAATAAAATCGTTCATTAAATATTAATAAATATGTTAAAACCTACTTTTGAACTAGTCTCTGGTTTTTCTCAACCTCGATCAAACCACTGCAGTAATAATCTATGGACTCTAGATCAATAATTATCGAAAAAGTGGAATTTTGTACTTTAGTTAGCTAGAATTAGCTCATTTAAAAATGGGACCTGGCCACATATAACCAAAGGCCTATAAAACCTGAACGAAATTCCAAAACTTTACGAAACTGGGTGAAAACATGTTTCAGATGACTCTTAACAAGCATGAAAAGTTTCATGGAGATCGGACCATAGGTGACGCTATAACAGGGAAAAAGGCCTCAAAACACAGTATTTCTAAGGTAAATGACCTCAAATCAATGCAGTACTATTCTCTAGACTCTCTAGATCAATAATTATCAATAAACAGTTGAACATGTGTGTGTGTGTGTGTGTTTCTGTGAGCCTGTTGTCCTTTTTCGATGTGTTTCACTGTCAGCTATGAATCAAGGTTGGCCTAAACCATAAAAGCACACCCTGATGCCCTCAAAGCAAGAACCCCGCTTAATGCTGCTCGCAGCTTTAATTATTATTATTATTATTATTATTATTATTATTCCGCCCTAAAACTGAACGTGCAGCCCAAACCGTAAGGGCGAGAGAGCTGAAATTTGGTCAGCTTGTAGTAGTCGTGGCGGGAACGAGTAATCCAAAGGCTCGCCCCTGTCGGCTAATAGGGGGCGCTACAGAGCAAAGCACTAGATTTTCAGACATTTTTGGCCTTAGCTCGTAAACCGATAGTCGAAAACTCAAAAACTTTACATTTTTGGAATCCTTGGCTCAATCAAAACAAAATGGCTATCTCCGATTTCATTTCCGCCTAGACTTTTCTGGCCGCCATTTTGAAATTTGTCCAAAACCTACTTTTGCGAACTAGTCCTAGGTTTTTCGCCCAATCGGAACCAAACCACTGCAGAAATGTTCTTTGCAGAGTGAATATCAATAATCATTGAAAAAAAGTAGAAATTTCGACTCACGTTTGAAAAGGGGCGTAAAAACAATCGAAAGAGGCGGGGCCAATTTTACTTAAAGAGCTATAACTCTTGAATGGAATGAGATATCTTCACCAAACTCTGGAAACTTATTTATGACATAATTCTTTGGTCAAATAAAAAAAATTTCGCAGCTTTGCCACTTGGTGGCGCTATAAGATTGGAAAAACTGTAACGAGTAAACCGTTAGTCCGATCGACTTGAAATTTGGTATACAGTATATCTGTCCAAAGGGGAACAAAATACTATGAGGAAATTTTATGCTCTCAAAAACATGGCCGCCATTGGCCAAACTAATTTAAACACCTATTAGACAAGGTTAATAGAGGTCAATCAGAACAAAACTCGTGGGCATGTTCAACTCATGGCCCTAAAGGTCTGTAAGAATTTTGAAAGAAATCGGCCACTAGTTGGCGCTAACGAGTTTTATGGCTCTGTAATCACGTGTCGTTTAACTTATCCACACAATATGCATATCATTTGATAGCTCTCGTCATATTGAGCAACTTTGCCTCTAGAACCATTAGTGTCAATCAAATCGTTCATTAATTATTAATAAATATGTCAAAAACCTACTTTTGCGAACTAGTCTCTGGTTTTTTTCTCAACCTCAATCAAACCACTGCAGTAATAATCTCTGGACTCTCTAGATCAATAATCATTGAAAAAAAGTGGAATTTTGTCCTTTGGTTAGCTAGAATTAGCTCATTTAAAAATGGAGCCTGGTTACACATAACCAAAGGCCTATAAAACCTAAACAAAAACTTGAAACTTTATGAAAGTTGGTGAAAACATGTGTCAGATAACCCTCAACAGCCATGCAAAGTTTCATGGAGATCGGACCATAGGTGGCGCTATAACATTCAAAATAGCTCTCAAAAACACTATATTTGTATATAAAATGACCTCACATTGTTGAGCATGTTCATAATTCACATAAAACACGAGATCTTCATATCATATGTTATATATCCTCATTCTGAACAACTTTGCCTCTTGGACTAATGCTGTCAATCAAATCACTAATTAAATATTAATAAATATGTCAAAAACCTACTTTTGCGAACTAGTCTCTGTTTTTTTTCTCAACCTCGATCAAACCACTGCAGTAATAATCTCTGGACTCTCTAGATCAATAATTATCGCAAAAAGTGGAATTTTGTCCTTTGGTTAGCTAGAATTAGCTCATTTAAAAAGGGGGACTGGCCACATATAACCAAAGGCCTATAAAACCTGAACGAAAATCCAAAACTTTACGAAACTGGGTGAAAACATGTTTCAGATGACTCTTAACAAGCATGAAAAGTTTCATGGAGATCGGACCATAGGTGGCGCTTTAACAGTGAAAAAGGCCTCAAAACACAGTATTTCTAAGGTAAATTACCTCAAATCAATGAAGTACTATTCTCCAGACTCTCTAGATCAATAATTATCAATAAACAGTTGAACATGTGTGTGTGTGTATGTTTCTGTGAGCCTGTTGTCCATTTTCGATGTGTTTCACTGTCAGCTATGAATCAAGGTTGGCCTACACCATAAAAGCACACCCTGATGCCTTCAAAGCAAGAACCCCGCTTAATGCTGCTCGCAGCTTTAATTAGGGGTTCTTGCACGAAGTGCAGAATCCCTATTGTAATCGTTAGAATTTTTATTATTATTATTATTATTATTCTTCCCGTAAAACTGAACGTGCAGCCCAAACCGTAAGGCCTAGAAACTTGAAACTTTGCCAACTGGTAGACCAGAAAAGGCGACGAATGTATCAAAGTCTCAGCCAAATCGGCCCATAGGTGGCGCTATAGCGACCACGGACGCGAAACGACTCATAACTCCTAAACCGCTTGTCGTAGACTCAAATGTCTTATATCCCTGTAATCCTTGGCTCAATCAAAACAAAATGGCTATCTCCGATTTCATTTCCGCCTTGATAGTTTTTCCGCCATTTTGAAATTTGTCCAAAACCTACTTTTGCGAACTAGTCCTAGGTTTTTCGCCCAATCGGAACCAAACCACTGCAGAAATGTTCTCTGGCAAGTGAATATCAATAATTATCGAAAAAAAGTTGAAATTTCAACTCACGTTTGCAAAGGGGCGTAAAAAGGTTTGAAAGAGGCGGGGCCAATTTCACTTAAACAGCTATAACTCTTGAACGGAATGAGATATCTTCACCAAACTCAGGACACATGTGTATGACATTGTTTTTTGGTCAAATAAAAAAAAATGACCAGATTCGCCACTTGGTGGCGCTATAAGATTGGGAAAACTGTAACGCATAAACCGTTGGTCTGATTAACTTGAAATTTGGTATACAGTATCTCTGTCCGAAGGGGAACAAAAGGCTATAAGGATATTTGCATATCTCAAAAAACATGGCCGCCATTGGCCAAACAATTTTAAACACCTATTAGACAAGGTTAGCAGAGGTCAATCAAAACGAAACTCTATGGGCATGTTCCACTCATTGTTCTAAAGGTCTGTAAGAATTTTGAAAGAAATCGGCCACTAGTTGGCGCTAATTTGATTTTTGGCTCTGTAATCACGTGGTGTTTTACATATCCACACAATATGCATATCATTTGATAGCTCTCATCATATTGAGCAACTTTGCCTCTAGAACCATTAGTGTCAATCAAATCGTTAATTAAATATTCACAAATTTGTAAAAACTACTTTTTCGAACTAGTCTCTGGTTTTTTCTCAATCTCGATCAAACCACTGCAGTAATAATCTCTGGACTCTCTAGATCAATAATTATCGAAAAAAAGTGGAATTTTGTCCTTTGGTTAGCTTTAATTGGCTCATTTACCATGAGTGGGCGTGGCCACATAAACCCAAAGGCCTATAAAACCTAAACAAAACGTGAAACTTTACGAAAGTTGGTGAAAACATGTGTCAGATGACCCTTAACAGCCATGCAAAGTTTCAAGGCGATCGGACCATAGGTGGCGCTATAACAGTAAAATAGCTCTCAAAAACACTATATTTGTATAGAAATGACCTAGCATTGTTGAGCATGTTCATAATTCACATAAAACACTACTTCTTTATATTATTTAATAGGTCTCCTTATTCTGAGCAACTTTGCCTCTAGGATTAATGCTGTCAATCAAATCGTTCATTAAATATTAATAAATATGTTGAAAACCTACTTTTTGAACTAGTCTCTGGTTTTTTTCTCAATCTCAATCAAACCACTTTAGTAATAATCTCTGGACTCTCTAGATCAATAATTATCGAAAAAAAGTGGAATTTTGTCCTTTGGTTTGCTTTAATTAGCTCATTTAAAAATGGGGCCTGGCCACATATAACCAAAGGCCTATAAAACCTGAACGAAAATCCAAAACTTTACGAAACTGGGTGAAAACATGTTTCAGATGACTCTTAACTAGCATGAAAAGTTTCATGGAGATCGGACCATAGGTGGCACTATAACAGTGAAAAAGGCCTCAAAACACAATATTTCTAAGGTAAATGACCTGAAATCAATGCAGTACTATTCTCTAGACACTCTAGATCAATTATTATCAATAAACAGTTGAACATGTGTGTGTGTGTGTGTTTCTGTGAGCCTGTTGTCCATTTTCGATGTGTTTCACTGTCAGCTATGAATCAAGGTTGGCCTAAACCATAAAAGCACACCCTGATGCCCTCAAAGCAAGAACCCCGCTTAATGCTGCTCGCAGCTTTAATTACTTTTGGTATTCTAGCGGTCGCTAGGGTGTTGACGGGGAGTTTCAAATATGTTTTTCTTATTTCTAGGATATGTTTTTGTTTGTTTTGGTTGCTAGGATGTTCTAGGTGGTTTATTAATGTCTTGGGTGAATCCATCTTCAATGTAAATAGCTGGGAAGAGTTTTCCTTGAATTAAATGTTCTTGGAGTTATTTTCAGTGTGTGTTTTTTATTTTAATTTATTTTTGACCTCAACCCAAGTTTGCGTTGCTTAAATCATAAGTCTGCCCTTTTAGGAAAGTAAAGTCACACACAATTTGATGAATCTTTCATGTTTCAAGTGCCATTGCGCATTAATATAAACACTACTGGGTTTTCTGTAATGAACTGCTTTTAGTAAATGCCACTAATTGAACACATTTCCTGTTTTCATCTTCACAGATTCCAGACCGCCTCAAATGAACGCCGCCGCAGCGTATCCCAGGTAAGACCTTTTCTCTGTACTCACGGTCATGTATGGTAAGGTTACGGTGCACCTGTGACAGTACATTTCCAGCCGGTGTGTCTACAAGCATACTAGGACTGAAATGAGTATTCAACAGCAATGTGTCCATAATTGTATTTTTATAGTCAGTATTGTCTATAGTCATTTGATCTCATATGACCTTATGTAAGGACCTGCAGTAGCACTGTTTGACCATTGGCTGTAACTCAGCCCTCCCACATGCCGTCCAATAGAAGAAGACGCATTAAACCGATCCGGTAGAGTGAGGAAAGTTTTACAAAACCACAAACAAAAAATGCTGACATGTGTAAAGGCCCTGATATACTCAGGCAAAGTTTGTTCATTCTTCGGTTAGTTGTAAAAATAAAGTTTGGTATATGCAAACAACGCTTTACAGTTAGCAAACACCCGACACTGCTGAGAGCGGCATTTAAATAGAAATACTTTCTTCTGAATAACAAGATAAACACAACAAACAATGACCGTGGTAAGAAACCCGTTAATTCAATTCAGGTTTATTTGTGTGGTGCTTTTCATGAGTAGCTTTACTGAAAATGTACGTTTCTATTTTGACCAATTCTACATTATATTTAGTAGTAGCTGATAAGTCCTGACTGTCAAGTTGATGTCCATATGGCAGAAATTAGGAAAGCGTCTGTGTGCACAAGCTCTAAAGTTACATTATATTGTGTTTATTTATAAAACCACGTGCAATAGACTGCTTTAACGCAAGCAGCTTTACTGTATTAGACATGAATAAAATGGTCAGTATCACTTTTTAATTAGAATTATAACTTGATTTGTCTGAGATGCAGCAGCTCTACGTGTATATGAATATGTATAATGTAAGGTCATAAGTCTAAAATGGTGTAAAAGTCTTATTTATAATCTCAAGAGGTCTTAGATTTGGGGATGGAAAGACGAGAATCAATCACAATATGACTGGATTAAACCACAAAAGGCTATGATTTCATTGAGGAAATATGAGCCGCATGTTTCAGTCAAAACTGGGCGATTTTTGGGGAAATTGCTGTATTTCTGTTGATATAAAGCATCACCTACCTGCTGAGAACGAAAGTTGTCCTGTTTTTACGCAGCTGTAAATAAGAACCGGTGGACCGATAAGAAGATAATATACCTTTAAAAAAGTCTAGACATTAAGAAGGCAAGATATATTTGTTTTGAATTAACGTTATAATTAAAGGGATAGTTCACTCTCATGCCGTTCCAAACCTGTAAGACATCTTCAGAACTCAAAGTAAGATTTTAAAGTCATTGTTTGTTTTCTTTGTGCACAAAAAAGATTCAAATTACGGTTGAACCTCTGTCACATGGACCGTTTCAGCGACGTCCTCGCTAGGTTTCTGTGTCTTTGATTGTGGTGATGTCCTTGCTGTCTGTCTGTGGAGGGTCCGAAAGCTCTCGGATTTCATCAGGAATATCTAAATGTGTTTTCTGAAGATGAACAGAGGTCTTACGGGTTTGGAGCGACATGAGGGTGTGTAATGAATGACAATTTAAATCTTAAATCTAGACTCATCCCTTTTATTAAAAAAGTGCTTTAAAGGCTCAAATGTAAGGTTTTGTCATTATGTAACGTTGTTTTTGTGTGAACCTTTATCTGAACTGTAAATCGTGTTTCTTGCAGTCATTTTACGATTTGTCACTTGTAGAAATTGCCCTTGATTTTAGTTTGACCGAACAGACTCGTTACCTTTCGTCTCCCGGTGTTAGCGGTCTTCCTGTGTAGGATACGAGTTGTTGATGTCTTCCTGGGGGGGCCGGACTGAATTAGTTTCTCTGCGTGCTAAACAAATGTTCTCTTAAAGAGGTTTGCAGGGCTTAATGAGGCAGCACTAATGCGGTTGTGCTTCACCGTCTCTTGTGCGCAGGGGCCACTGGGGGCCGCACAGAGTCGCCATTGATTCTGGCTCCAGACCACTTCAGTGACTAATCAGCTTCTTTTGGTTCAACTTTTTAGGCCCGGCAGCCCATTGTGGCCTTGTGTCACCTTAGGTCAGTAGTTATTAGAGCAGAGTTTCTTTAACCGTTCGGGACGGATTATGGATTCCTCAGGAAGATTGAGCTGCGTCAGTAATGAGGAATTCTCTTCTTTACAGAGTGATAGATGTTTGGGAAGGTGAGCTGCTTTACGGTCGAGCGCAGGTTACAGCCGTGTTGTTTGGAGCATTCGGGAGACTTTAGACTAGAGAAGAGGGAATCAAAGAACGAACACGTCTTTGCATTTCAAAGCCACTTCAGCTGAAATCTCATTATTTGTACTGCTGGATTTGAGATTTGTGTTTTCAAATGAAGTTTAGGGTTCCGTGGTCTTGGAAAACCCAGAAAATATCAGGGAATGGTATAAATGTGATCATTCAAGCCTCGAATAAGTCACGTGAAAATATTTTTAGATAAATATGCATAACTGTTCAATTTTAGGGTCGGTGAGTTTTTATTTATTTTCTGAAAGGCTCTTCTGCTCAGCAAGGATGCAAGTATTTGATCAAAAAACTGTGACATTACATTTGATAAAAAAAGTATATGAATATATTTGAAGATGTAATTAATTTCTGTGATTTTTCAGCATCATTACTCCAGTCTTCAGTGTCACATGATCTTCAGAAATCATAATAATATACTGATCTGCTGCTCAAGAGACATTTCTGAAAACCGTGTGCTGCTGCATATCTTTGTGAACACCATGATTCATTTTTGTTTCACTATTATTTGAAAATGTAAAATCTTTTGTAACATGATAAATGTCTTTACTGACAGTTTTGATGAATGTTTGCATCCTTGCTAAATATAACTTTTTTTTTTTTTTTTTGAATAGAAATATATAAAATATTGGATAGCTTTAGATGCAGTTCGATTTAGTTTGGTTATATATTTATTAACATTACACCGTACTCTCAAATGACTGAAAATGAATTAGTAAGTCTTGGAATGTCTGGCAAATAATGGATTTTTTTTTTTTTAAGATGTGCTCTAGAAATGTTTAAATTGATAGGAATTGTGCTTTTTATCAGAAATTCGTTTTTTAGCTACTTTCTCAGGTTGAATTAATTTATTTTGTCTCCCTCCTGAAGACTTCTCTCTCTCTCTCTCTCTTCTGAGTGTTTAACGTGACCATTGTGTTTGCTGAAGCCAGTCTCTGATCTCCACAGGTTCCAGCGTGGAGCTCACGGTTGGGATCGGTCCATGCAGTCCCAGAGCACTGCGTACCAGCAGAACCAGCAGAGAGGAGGAGGAGGATGGAGACCCCCTCATAACCAGCAGGACAGCCGCAGAGGAGGACAACAGCAGGTCTGATCGATTCAATGAAAACACGCAGGTGTAAAATCTCATGCTCATTGAAAGCTCGGTTTTGTCTTTCAGGGTTATGGGTTGCCTCCGCCATCACAGCGCTACAACTGGAACTGAACTCTCAGCCTTCCTGAAAGAACGCTTCTTTTTTTCTATTTTATGCAAACTTTGTCTTTTTGGTCTGTTAGTTTGTAAAAGATTTTTTTCTCGTTTTACTGACTAAATGTTCTTATGTACTGATTTTTAAGAATATGCCTGAAATACACATAAGAGACAAGACTGCTGAGTTTAGCCTTTTCCTTGTTTGTGTGTTTTATTAGGAATTCATTAGATACCCAATTATTTTTATGGAGATCTATTTATAAACTCCTAATAGCTGTGATGAGCAGAGTCCGTTTTTGTATAGTCTATTTTAATTTTTAAATGAATATTCATACATCTCTTGGCAATTATAGATGCAGATCAACATTTTGAGTCTGTTTAAAATGAGTCTTGAATTAATTAATGGATTAAACGGTAATAACACAGTGGACTAAAATATATGAAAATTACCAATATGAGTAAATCTGCTATTTTCTATTATCTGCTATAAAAGCGTTTGTTTTTGATCTATTAGACAAGTTTTTCGTTAAAATCATGTCAAATCAAATTGAGCAATGCAAAAAAAAAGGTAAATACACAAATTATATTTCAATATATGTAATAATTTGGGAAACAAACTGCTTCTTACTAAATGTTTCAATAAAATACATTTCATGAACGGTGAAAAGAATCTTTGTTTAACATCAATTGTGGCTTTTCAGTCGGAATTGAGAGAAAAAAGATACAAATCGCTGCTTTCAAAATGTATAGCAAATAAAAGCAGGAAAAGATATTGGGCTTTGTGTTTTAATGTAAATGGCCTGAGATCAGCTCTTTAACAAGCGTTTTGCAGGTTAAATGTAGAAATGCTAAAGTCTCGCATGAATGACAGAAACATGAAGTAAAACACGGAACTAAACGTTACATTTTGAAGTCTGAAATAGTTTCATTTACAACTTCGACAAAGCTATTATAGGCCTATATTTAGTCTGACCAAGTGACCATTTAGAGTTGCTTGGTCTGAATTAGTTACTTTAAATAATGCGGTTTAAAATTGTGTATTATTAGCTATTTAATTATATTAGACATGTTATGCATAATCGCTGCTTGTTTTCTCTGAGTAACAAAAAAAGATGTAACACTGCATTCAAGTGCTTTTTCATATTTGCAGCACTCATATTTATTTAGTTTCCTTTTAAACTTACAAAAGATTTCAAGAAAGCATTCTTTGTCCAGTGTTAGGTATGTACACAAAACATGTCTTCATCTACAGCTCATATTTTACAAAGCAACAAAACTGATGTCGGATTAATGCATCACGCTAGACTAGTCTTCATCACACACACACTCCTCCTCATCCTCATTCAATAACGCTTTAAAGTTACAATTCACGTGAGGGTCCGCAGACCGCTGCATCAGACGAATGCTTTAAAAAAATGAGTTTTAAAAAAGGTCTGAGGAAATTCAATTGTCGTAAGCATCTTCCGTGCGGCGGAAATATCACCACGTTCTTCCGTACAGCAGGTTGGAGCTCACCATGCCGCTGGTGTACTCGATGAGCGCGGCGTCAGTCTGAGAGAGGCCGTTCATCAGAGGAGGACTGGGCGACATTTCCTCCAGATCCTCGGCCGAAGCTAAAGTCTCGCTGCCCAGCACGCTCTGCACCTGCTGATGGACCGACGTCGGTGTGCTGGAGCCGTTCTGACACGGTTTACCGTCTTTAACCAGCACCGGCACTGCAACGCGCCGCGGCGACTGCTGCGCGCACAGGTTTCCGCAGTCCTGCTGCGACACTTTATCCTTCGCCTGGCGTTTCATTTTATACCGGTGGTTCTGGAACCAGATCTTGACCTGGGTCGGGGTCAGGTGAATCATGCTGGCCAAATGTTCCCTCTCCGGCGCCGACAGATACTTCTGCTGCTTAAAGCGGCGCTCCAGCTCGTACACCTGCGCCTGAGAGAAGAGCACGCGCCGGCGTCTCCGCGGCGCCGCGTGTAGAGTCACCATAGATTTACTTGCATCCATGCCCGGTAATGTTCCCATGTTCATGCCCGCCGAGGGACCCATAAACCTGGAGACTTGAGAGAGAGATTAAAATTCACCTCGACGGGTAGTTTCAAAACCTTATGCAGTGTTTTGAAGCCTAACACACACACACACACACACCGATTGTAAATAAAGCTTTTTATTATAAAATAATACTTAAAACTTTCATTCAAAATTTCACTTTTAATTCAATGTACTTTCCGTTTATTTGTGAAATGTATTAGCACTGAGTGAGGAGTGTTTCTGACATTTATTGTCGTTGTATTTGGTATGAAACTAAAATGTATTTCATTTAATATAAAATAAATATTAATTATATTGCATTTATAGCCTGAAGCCGATTAGATATCTAGTTATTTTTATTTTTACAGAAAAAATGGCTACATACATACATAGGCCTATAAATGAAATCGAATAAAGATAAGAATTAAACAAAAATGATTTACAATCCAAAGCCGAAAATAATTAATTTAAATTCTATCAACTAAAATTTGTGTAGGATTTATTTTGAAACAATTTTCACTTTTTTAATTGACAGAAATGTCTCAAATAGTGAAAGAAAACGGCGAGTAACATTGAATTAAACATGACATTTAATTCAGTGTCGCAGAAAGACCGAAATAAACGATATACGTTCTTGTAAAACGTACTGAAATCATGTTTTATTTACTAGGCCTAATAACTTTTTATTATCATCTATCTATCCATCTAGTCCTGTTTGTTTATCTTAATATTTAATATTAAATGCGCAGGTTTCTAGGCAGTGGACGTGCATTATTTGTGTTATTTATTGTAAAGAAAAATACATTCAGGACAAATGCCATAAGCCTCTATAATATGACAGCTTGACAGCGTGTAAACAAATAGCTAATTGATTTCCTTTAATTACAGAAATCTTTGCCGTTCTAAATGGAAAAACACATGACATTTTTCGATGGCTATTGATCCGTTAATGCATGCAGGATGATTCTGTTGATCGGACTCACTTGTTGGGTATCTGGGCTCCGGGTTCGAGCCGTACCAAGCCGTGGCCGTCGCGCCGTTCCTCATGCTGTCCTGATAGGACGGCAGGTCTCCCATGGTGCCGATAGTCCCGTTGCAGTATCCTCCCATGGCGCTGTGCGAGAACTGCGAGTGCGGCATGTGGTAGGTGTTATGGCTCATGCTGTGCTGCTGCAGGTTCGCCTGAGACATCGGAGTCTGTCTGTACAGAGGAGACGCAAGGCTCGCGCTGCTCTCCATGGCTGCAAACTTCTTGAAGGTCTCCTCGATCGGGCTCAAAATATCGCTCACTGAGAAAGGCGTTGAGTGTTTGGGGCTCAAGGACATGGTTCAGCCCGCGAGCGAGTTTGCTGAAGCTGCCACAAGCCCGTGGATGCGCGCGCTGCCGCCAGACGCCAAGTGTCCGCCGTGCGTAACCGCGTTCTCCGAGGTCCGAGTGTGCGTCCTGGACGCTCTTATTCCTGCCTTATTCCCGTCAGACTGCGGGTTTACGACAAACACGGGGGGCGGAGCGACGAGCCAAACGAGCCATTGACATCCTAGTAATTGAAGAAAATACTCACGGAGCAAAAGATACGCAAAGAATGCCATCAGAACGGCTCCGCTTGCGAATTTGTATCATTTTGAGCTTCCAAGTGGCGTCAGCTTTTTTACATCAATCTATCTAAGTTTTCGCATTATGATAAGTGTCGAATTCTCCTCCAAACACCGCAGATTTATTTTCATACGAACTTGAGCTCGGTTTGACACGCAGTGCGTCGGAA
Source organism: Gymnocypris eckloni scoliostomus (assembly GCA_027564155.1). Lineage (NCBI taxonomy): Eukaryota > Metazoa > Chordata > Actinopteri > Cypriniformes > Cyprinidae > Gymnocypris > Gymnocypris eckloni. The sequence goes on along the minus strand of CM050412.1, from coordinate 36,213,538 downwards.
TCGGACGCTCGGGTTCAGACAATTACACTTGTCATGATAGTTAATGCTAAAATCACAAGGGTGACATATTTATTTGGTTTGAAATGACGCCACCAAATCACAACTATAATTCAGTGTGTTCTTATTCAATTAAAAAAACTTAACTAAATAAAGCCTAGTTTCAATTTATTATATGAAATCATTTTAAACGTTATAAAACTATTCTCAAAACACACAAATATGGTATAGTAAAGTAATCACGCGTATTTGATGTTATTTTTATTACAAGATCATGATGCAACAGCCATTTGAAAGTGTAAGGCTAGAATTGTGGTATTTTTCAGTATGCAGATTGAGGACCCTTTAACCCTGTAGAATATGAAGTCAGAGGGCATGGCCAACAAACACAAAACACAGCCGTGTGTTTCCATCTCCACAGTCCGCAGAGAGCAGCCTGACACTAAAAACGCCAAGGAAAGACTTCTAAATATCGAATATTCCTAGAATTCCTGCATTCAGCCTTGGATTTGTCCGGAGTCAATGAAAGCTCACAAACACAGCAGGTAATCAATCAATATGAGAGTTTATAGTTGTGTAGTGAAAGAAGAAATGGTCTGGATGAAAACACAAAGCAGAGCATGTTTTACTGGATGCTTCCCAGCAGTGGGGCAGAAAGAATTCCTTCGTGATCATTTCAATCTGAGCATCTGTTTTTGTTTAATAAGATCTGAACACGTTTTGTGATTCGGATTAACACACATGGAAGAGGATTGTGCGGTTTTTTATTCTTTTGTAAACGAACGAATACTCCCGATGTTTATTCGACCGTACATATTAAACGCGCACAATTAAAGAAATGAGATTCAGAAAAGGTAATATTTTATTTATTCAACCACAACAGAGGGAATGCAAAATAAAGCATGTTTAAAATACCACCACAAATACAAGTCCTGAAACAGTTGCATGATTTCCATAAAATATAAAACATTTGGAAAGGTCAGAGGCGCAATGATCTAAGTAAATAACACGGGTCATCTACATTTTTAACACACTCAGACTTAATAAAGACTTAATTTAGGTGCGTTTAACGTCAGAAATAGACTAGATTTGTACAATTTAACAGACCTTCCAAAACAGCAAAGAACGCGTTTTTATTGTTTGCGTAAAAATACGACGAGAACAAACAACCTCGCATGCATTTAGCAGACGCTTTTATCCAAAGCGACTTACAGTGCATTCAGGTTATACATGTTTTGTCAGTACATGTGTTTCCTGGGAATCGAACCCACAACCTTTTGCGCTGCTAACGCAATGCTTTAACCACTGAGCCACAGGAACTCATGTATTGCCTACTCTGTTATTTTTGTTTGTTACTGGTGGATATCAGCTTTAATATTCTCAAAGATGTAAACCATGACCTTTGTCATCTCAAAAACACCTTTAGCCTGACGGTTTATTTTTGCGCGTAATGAAATCGTGTATCAGCTGTTAAATATTTGTGGCTGAGAGGTCGAAATTGTAAATCAGAAACCCGACTTTTCTTTGTTTAATCGCCTTTATTCGATCCTCCAGAGTCTTGTGCACGGTGAATCTCCAGGTGTGCATGTGGCACCGTGGCGCTCTTGAGGACGCATTCCAGCCTGTGATGAGGTGAAAGGTCCAACGCAAGTGACAGAGCACTTAAACAGCCTTTCTTCTGCTGCCTCCCGCAATTAATGATATTGAAGGACTGAAATGATGCTAATAGTTCGACAGAAAGCCTCTGGCAGTGTGGAAACCCAGTTTGCCATTGGATTTGAATAGAATCGCGTTTATAAAAATGTGTAAGTTAAGGAGAATTCCCTGCAGTGATTTCAAACGAGGTAAGGTTTGAATGAGTGAATCAAATCATTAGCCTTTGGAGCTGCCTTTGCATGTTTCTTTATGAGCTCCACGAACAGATTTGTCTGACCTAATAAAGACTCGAGCTCGAGGCCTGAGCTCGAGGCTGATCGGCATCATTCACGTTAACGTTTATTCTTTACAAATAATAATAAGTGCATGGTATACATTCTTTCAAATAAAATCGAAAGAAATGGAAGTTGACAATCTTTTGAAACTAATATTTTCTACTATTTTACTTGAAGTGACAGGGAAACAAAATATGCCAATAGAGGAATGTACCTTATCAGTTTGGGAAAGAGGCGATTTGAACGTTTTCGAGTTTTAAAATGTATTTATTTATTTTAGAAAAGCTTCATTTTATTTTCTTTGTCGCTAACAAAACTACAGAGGTTGTTGGTTCACATTAAAAGTAGGTTATTTTCTGCGTGTCTTTATACAAATGAAAGCATAATGAAGTTTAAAGACCGTAACACTTTAGAAAGTTGTATTAAATGTATTTCATGACCAGATCAGCTGCTGTAATTATAGTTTTTATTATGATTTGCTGCAGAAATCCAAATGTATTCTTTGCTCGTGCGTGTGCACAGTGCATGTTTATTGCGTTTATTATACACCTTAAATCTAAAAAAACATGCCATAGATGCTTGTATATAATTATAAAATATAGGTTTTAATATGTACAATTTATATAAAGCTTTATAAATAAAGTTAGTTTAAGATAGTCAAAAAACAAATCATCTCCCCAGTAACGTTTTTAGAGATGCATTTCGATATCGACAATATCATCTTTAAAAATTAGGCTGATTGTTTTTATTAAAATGCACAATATCCACTGTAAGGTGTCAGGTAAAACACGAACACCCATGTCAAATAAACAAGACTTCTGTTCATAGATGTTAAAGACTTCAGATTGTATTCAGGGTAGAGAAAACCGAGCGTTTATGGCTAAATCATGCTTTAATAATCAAACAATAAATAATGTTGCTTTTGATTAATTATATAGCTTTCAGTTACGAAAAATTGTGATTGTTGCCCCTTTTAATTTAATCTTCTGTCACGTAAATGATTTAAGATTTAATGAAAGCTTGCGAGAAGCACATCGAAGCACTGAACCGTGTATATCGACATCTTCCATGATTTTATATGAAAGAAAACTGTACTGATTTAAATATATTATTGCTTGGATAAAGAATATGTGATTGTGGTTATGAGTTTAATGTGTGGTAAGTGTGATATGTGATAATTATATTTTTAACACTGATTTGATTTCTCCCACACTGTAGCCAGTATAATGTGTTTTATATGTAAAATAATTGTATTACATCAAAGTAAAATGCGCTATTAAGGCTGTCCATTTATAGGCGTACATAATATATATATATATATAATTTTTTTTAATTTACATTATAAAACAAGGACACTAGCAACTTGGAGTGAAAGCTTTGATGCAAATCTTACACACTATTATCAAATGTATAAGAGGTTTTAAGAAGAAATTCCACAATAACAAGCAATATCTCAATATAATGTATAATATATAGATAAATATGATATACATCTCTTACACATTAATCCAAGTAAAAAACAATTCCCAGTCCAAATATATCCAAAACTAAACGTATAGGCTCTGTTGAATTCACATCTGACCTCTAATCTCCTCCCCCTCTTCAGCTGAGCTTTCCATGGGTTCTTTCTCACATACCTACCCACCTTCTCTCCCTCTCTTTGTCCTTCCTCTTCCCCCTTACCTAAAGCAGCAGATCTCTCAGACTCTCTCTCTGGGGTTTAAATCAGACGAGCAGGAGGCCAGGCAGCTGAGCTCCTGCATTTGAAGAGGCGACCCACTTTGTCCACTTTAAAGACTCGGTTCAGACCACCTGGCATCCCCACAGCTGACCCACATCACCCCATCAAACCAGTCCCTGGACAGAGTTTATTATTAGTGTTATTAGTATTAAAGTTTGCTGTTCAGGTTGTGTTTTGTTTGGTTTAATGTAGTGATTATAATTAGCTTTTAATAAAAAAAGCTAATTAAAAGTAAAAGAGTAAAAGTCTATTGTATGTCCTCATTTGAATTAGTTAAATATTATGTTTTGGCAATAATCTATGCTAATAAATTATCAAATAGGCTACATGGATATGACAGAGAGATAGATAGATAGATAGATAGATAGATAGACAGACAGACAGACAGACAGACAGACAGATAGATACAGAATGGTAGATACATTAAATAATATATAGTATTGATGTTTTATGCTATTGAATTATAAAGTAGGCTACATGTAGATGATAGATAGATAGATAGATAGACAGACAGACAGAGAGACAGGCACAGATGGACAGACGGATGGACAGACAGACGGATGGACAGACAGATGGACAGACACAGACAGACGGACAGAGAGACAGACAGACAGACAGACAGACAGACGGACAGACAGACGGACGGACAGATGAACAGACGGACGGACAGACAGACAGAGAGAGACGGACAGATGAACGGACGGACAGACACAGATGGACAGACAGACAGACGGACGGACGGACGAGGACGGACAGACGGACAGACAGATGAACAGACAGACAGACGGACGGACGACGGACGGACGGAGACAGACCGACGAGACAGACAGACAGACAGATGGACAGACAGACAGACAGACAGAGACAGACAGACAGAGACAGACAGAAGACAGAGACGGACAGATGAACGGACAGACAGACACAGATAGACAGACAGACAGACGGACGGACAGATGAACAGACGGACGGACAGACAGACAGAGACGGATGGACAGACAGACAGACAGACAGACAGACAGAGATGGACAGACACAGACAGACATGGACGGAGACGGAGACGGACAGACACGGACGGAGACAGACAGACAGACAGACAGAGACAGACAGAGAGACAGGCGGACAGACAGAGACGGACAGATGAACGGACGGACAGACACAGATGGACAGACAGAAAGACAGACAGATAGACAGACAGAACGGACAGTAGACAGAGACGGACAGATGAACAGACGGACGGACAGACAGACAGACATTTGACAGATGACAGACGTGACAGACAACAGACAGAGACGGACATTTTCATGAACGAAATGGTTGATGCCTATTTATGACAGACAGACAGACAGACAGATGACAGACAGACATCAGACACATTTGCTCTTTCCTGGATATTTGCTGAACTAAGCAGATGTTTTGTAGATAGATATATAGATGGATGGATGGATAGATGGATGGATGGATGGACGGATAGACAGACAGACAGAGATGGACAGACAGACAGAGAGACAGAGAGACAGAGAGACAGACAGACAGACAGACAGACGGACGGACAGACGGACAGACAGACAGACGGACAGACAGATAGACAGAGAAACGGATGGACGGACGGACGGAGACAGACAGAGACGGACAGACAGATGGACAGACACAGACACAGACAGACGGACAGAGAGACGGATGGACGGACAGACAGACAGACAGACAGACACAGACAGATGGACAGAGAGACGGATGGACAGACAGAGACGGACAGACACAGACAGACAGACAGAGACGGACAGACACAGACAGATGGACAGATGGAGAGAGAGACGGACGGACAGACAGAGACGGACAGACACAGACAGATGGAGAGAGAGACGGACAGTGATGGACAGAGAGACGGACGGACGGACAGAGACGGACAGACACAGACATACGGACAGATGGACAGAGAGACGGACAGACGGACAGACCGAGCAATGCTATCAGACGTCAGACATGGATTTCTCTAAACCGCAGTGATGGGTAGGTATATGGGCGGGGTTAGGTGTAGGTAATTCGTTCAATTTCATACGAATTGGCAACTCGTAAAATATGTATGAATTGCCATGAGATCGGACTGGACAGACAGATATCCAACATTTAATTGACTTACTCTCTGTGAAATACAAAGCATTTGGACGTCATAGGTCACATTTTCATGTAAGTATTTGCTGGAAATGGTTGTTTTATGCCTATTTATGCAACTGTGTCAACGCTCCACTGCAATGAAGGACGTCAGGACGAACTGACATTTGCTCCTTCCTGGACATTTGCTGAAGTAAGCAGATGTTTTGTGAAGATGTTTGTCTAAAGAGCCCTCGAGAAAGCTCAGAGCACTCAGGTACATCCACACACAACCAAATGACATCTGACTTTACGTGGAGACGTTCAGGTTCAGCAAGCACAAGCACACAAAAAGAAGTTCTGGATCAGTAGAATCACAACATCTCTCCTACTGCCACCACTTAAAAACGCATGATTCAGAACGAGGCACCAGCCAAAACATCTCATGTGAGATCGGAATTTAAAGGTTTTGTTCTTTCTTTTTCCATTTTTGATTTCCCAAACAACCATTTAGTGAACAGTTCTTTGAAGAACCTTTTTTTTCTTAATGTGAAGAATATTTTAATAAACAAAAATCTTCTATGCAATTGAAAGGTTCCATGGATTCAATAGGATTAAACCATGTGAATAAACAGCAACTAGGACCAATTTTAATTTATTAAACGTGATTTAAAGTTTCAAAGCATACATTTACACATGTTCCTTCTCCTTTTGGATCACTATGAACACAAAACTGATGGACACAACCCCCTGCATATTTCGTGTGTTACTCTTATCGCTTCAGATGTTTGTTCTATTGGAACGTAAGTGCCATGTGGACATCACAGGATATTCCGCCATGATTCCAGTTCGAAGCGAACGTATATATTCCATTCAAAGTGCATTGAAGTGTGCAAGACGTGAATTAAAATTGTATATATTTACAGAGGTATATGATGTCACACTCATCCGTGCATGAAGACGTTGCGCAGCGCAAATCCATGAATGAATGTTCTGAAATAAAGTAAACTTCAGTGGATTTCCCTGCTCAGGGAGTAGGGAGCAATGGACCCTGTGTAGGGAGCAATGGACCCTGTGTAGGGAGCAATGGACCCTGTGTAGGGAGCAATGGACCCCGTGTAGGGAGCAATGGACCCTGTGTAGGGAGCAATGGACCCTGTGTAGGGAGCAATGGACCCTGTGTAGGGAGCAATGGACCCTGTGTAGGGAGCATGGGACCCTGTGTAGGGAGCAATGGACCCTGTGTAGGGAGCATGTCGATCAGAACACAGTTCATGCACGGAGCGCCCTTCTAACAAGCTGATTATCTGAATCAGGTGTTAACAAAGAGAGACATGCAAAATATGCAGGGGGGGCGAGGACTGGAATTGAGAACCTCTGCCCTAATCAGACACACCCAATTTAGTTCTTGCAATCCCTACTAATGAGTTGATGAGTGGAGTCAGGTGTGTTAGATAAGGGAGACATGCAAAAGATGCAGGGCAGGGGTGTCTCCAGGACAGGTTTGGGAAGCACTGGTCTACTGCAATGGTTCTCAAACCTGTCCTGGAGTTTCCCCAGCCCTGCACATTTTGTATGTCTCCCTCATCTATCACACCGGATTCAACTCATCAACTCATTAGTGGAGACTGTAAGACAGGGGTGTCCAAGGGTGGAGTTAGGGTGGAGTTTAGCTCCAGCCCTAATTAAAAACACCTGAAGCAGCTAATCAAGGTCTTACTAAGTATACTAGAAGCTTCCATGCAGGTGTGTTGAGGCAAGTTGGAGCAAAACTCTGGAGGACACCGTTCCTCCAGGACCGAGTTTGGACAGCCCTGCTGTAAGACCTGAAGTGGGTGTGTCAGATATAGGGAGACATAGTGCTGGGGGAACTGCATGGAGAGGCTTGAGAACCACTGGACTACTGTTTTGGAATGTCGCCACCTCCAGGCCAAAGAAAATAGAACCTTTAGAATGTTCATCCTTCCATTTACTTTCAAAACAGCTTGATCATTTGGAGATTTAGAGATTTTTTTAATTATACACAAAAAGCATCTATTTTGGTTTTTAAAAGTATTTCGCATAAAAAAATTAATTTGTTTTGTGACGTTTAGGCATCACTTTGAGGTCCTGTCTTCCACATAGGCTAATTGTAAAACATTGAGCTCTTTAAAATACAAAACAAAAGTAAATGAAGAATCCAATGGTCGGTTATTTGTGAGGGCAAGGTGAAAATGGTCAAGATTAAAAACATGGTTTTCATGAAGAGATCAACTAAGACAAGGTCAGTTCTCATGTAAACTTTCAAATCTGAGTTGGCCTACTTGAATGTTTAAATAAAATAAAATATTGTCTAATATAATTTTATCATAGCAACTTTGCAAAGGACATCTTTGAATTCAATTGTGTATTACTCGGCTCATTCCTTTAGGTGGTACAGTTAAAGATGCATTACATGTCATCAAATTGATTATCTTTATTTAAACTGAACATGTTCATTTTAGGCCAGAAATGTACCAACAGCAAAAATCTGTTCTTCTACAGTTTAAACAAACGTGGATCTCTTAGAGGATCTATCATTTAATATATGTATTTCTGTTTAGCTTTTAGCTGTAAAATCTTCTTTTGGAAATGTTGCATGATCGAACGCATTTTGTGATTACAATAAGTTTATGTGAGAAGTGGGCGTGGCCTATTTGCAATTTATTATTCTGTTGACCAGACCCGAACAAAAACTAATTACGTCTGGTTTGAATTACAACTGAATGAAAAGCAGATTCTGTATGATTAGTGCTTGCTCATTGCAAGATCTAGACCCGAGCCACAAATAACTGCAAAGCAGTTTCTCGTTTAACTCAATATGAAACACAATGCTGCCACCGAGTGGCCATTAAAGAGACTGCAGTGCGCGTGCGGCACAATATCAGCTCGCCAGTTCATATATTTTTAGTGACCTCAGTTTCTTAGGTTATCTATTTTCTTTTATTTTATTTTATTTTATTGAAAAGTAAAACAAAAACTCTCCGAAACTAGTACTTTTACCCGAACCCGGAAGTAAGATTTTTTTTCACAGAAATACTCTGTTGTACGTCCAAATTGTTTTTTGAACCTTTTTCCATGCATAGAATCCAACTCTTTAACAGTGTAAACAAGTCTGAATGCACGAAACGGCATTGTACCCCCCCCCCCCCCACACACACACACACACAACAAAACGCCCCAAATTTAAACAAAAATGACCCATGGTCAATTCCACGTTTTTGTTTGTTTGTTGTTTTTTGTTTATGTGTAGCATTAGATATTTAGTATTTTCTACTCCGTCCCATTATTTGTTTAATAGGCCTATATCTGTATAAAAGGGGGATTGTTTATGAAACAGCTTCAATCTGTTCTGAAAACACAGAACGTCCAGAAAATGACTCCAGTTAACTTTTATGTGGTCAGAAAAAAGTGTCCCTGAAAATTGATTGTGGGGGCAAGGAGGCCTATCTTAATGAAAAACATTATTTTTGATAGGCCTACTGACAATATGTCGACGGGAAGATTATTAAATCACATTATTCTAGTATAATTTTCTACTGTTATAAAATAAGAAGGTCTTTTAAAAGATTTTCTCGCAAACCAACTGTTGCAGAAAAAGAGCAGATTTAATCACAAATAATGTCGAGGACGTGCGTGGTTATTTACAGACGCTATAACACACACACACACACACACCTACAAAAAAAAGAAAAAGTTTATTTCACGGTTAGTCAGAATAATTAATTATTTCAGTATACACATAAAACAAAAACAACAGATGAAAATGTTCTGAAACTAATTATTTCTTAAACATTGTCAAATTGTCAGTATCCTACGTGTAATCTTGCTACATTTAACGAAAAGTGACACATTTGAACGTAGAATATGAATTCAGTTTACTCATCAATACATTGTAAAGCATAAATATATCTACAAACAACACTTTTATGAGATGGTGATGTCCCAGGTTGTAAGTATTACAGTTTTATCGAAAATAAAATTAACCAACATTGTAAAAAAACATATAAAATACATTTAAAATATATTTACACGTTGTAGAAATATAGCCTAATTAGTGAAGCGAAGTTCCGATGCGTAAAAACTCTCCATAAGAAGCTCTTCACCAGGACCAAGGCTGCACGTGTCCCAGGCGACTGCCAGATGTCACATGTGTCATGACGCTGGAGCAGATGTTGTGACAGGGTTGAATTTGAGGGAATTGCTTCATATGAAATGCACTATATGGTGCCGCTGCTGGACCAGTGATGTCCTGAGGACTGAGAACATGGCACGGTCTTCCGTCCCTCACCAGAACGGGGATACAAACCCGGCGCGGAGAGAGCAGATACGGGTCCAGTCCTTTCTCAGCTCGCGCTCTCTTCACTTTGTACCGATGGTTCTGGAACCAAATCTTCACTTGCGTTGGAGTCAATTGTAAGACCTTAGCCAGATGTTCTCTCTCCGGCGCGGATAAGTATCTCTGTTGCCTGAAGCATCTCTCCAGTTCAAACGTTTGAGTCTTTGAAAACAGGATTCTCCTTCTGCGCTTTTTCCCAGAGACCTCTGAACTCTCATCCGTGGACAGTTCTGGAGTTAAATCCTCTGGAGATGCGGATGGCACTGCTGAAAATACATCAGTATTATAATATATATATATCATTATTAATGTAGGCTAAAGTAATAACCTATATGAGTCATCAGAAATGAATTATCTTTATAATATAGATTATCATACACTGATGATTCCAAAATAGAGTTTTCGTTGCGATGCCATAGAATAACCAATATTTCCCCTTAAAAACGTCTTTCTTAGTGTGAGAAATGTTTCAATATCTAAAGAATATTTTCCCACTATAAAGAACATGTATTTTCCGTAGACGTAATTGTTTAAGTTTCTTTGTGGAACCAACGCTAACCTTTATTTGTAAGCGGGTAATTGCGTAAATGCGTAAAACTCGTGATCATGATGAATCCATTTCTCGGAATTGAATATAGTTTTTTGCAATTTTTATTGTTTTATTTGGTTCGAATATTTCAAAAAGTTTTTTTTAAAGATAATAAAATAACAAAGTACCACTTTAAGTTTATTTAAATCATTAAAACGCGTAAACTTACATGGATATTTGTGGCCACATGGAGATCCGAGCCAAAGTGCATCTCTAGAGGATGCGCGCTGCTGATTTCCAGAAAGCCCTTCATCCACCTCATCCTCAGTGTCTTCAGTCACCGAGCCTTCATCGCTCGTGTCCGGGAGGTCTAAAATATCTCGGACAGAGTATCCTGACATGGAATTCTTTAGGGACATTTTCAAACCAATATACCGTGAGAGTGAATCTCTCCAAGAGCGTTCTGGTAAGTTATAAATGAAGACCCGCGGGATTGGACAGTGCGTACACACACACACACACACACACACGGATCACAGATGCTCCTCGGATGCTACAGTGCTTGACCGAACCAATCCATTAGTCTGGTCCATTTAAGGTCGTAGATGAGTGCTGGACCTGCAGAAAAGCGTCCGAAACGATCGAGGGCGGATCTCTGGAGTCAAGTGCTCGAGCCCTCTCTGCCGGTGTGAAATAGTGAGTTGAGCTTCTATCAGCGGAACATCAGAAATGCACGAGTGGGATGAGGTGACACGACTAAAACACGAAAAAGGGGGGAGAGAAACCACCCAAACTCATTTACATATCAGAAGCGTCCGTGGCGCAAATGGAACCCCTCCGTTATAATTATCTTTAAAAACGCACGCATGTTACATTTACAACGCGCGATTGGTCGGAAACGTTGTATGTTTGAGATGATGAGCTGCCAGCGTCGAAATGGGGTTGTTTAAATGGCAAGTGGACAAATTATGGAAACCTTTTGGGTCAATATTTTGCTTAGAGCTTAAGTCAAGTGCCAAATTAATCAAGCAAACCGACCCATATTTGACGACAAGAGCAGAATCCTGTTACTGACCTCCTTCAGAATGCATGCTATAGCCTACGCTGTAGGTCATTGATACTTAATGTGGCGCGTAAAAGCTTTTCGTTAATGATGCATTCAATGTTTGAAACTGAAGTACGAAGCACTGCGCGCTAAATCGACATACTTCACTGCATACCTCTTTTAGAATAATCACAACCCAATGCATTTATTTTATTTATTTGTGTTTTAGTCCGAGGTGCATTACAATTACATCATTTTACATATTAATTCCAAATCAGTTGCATAGTTTTATGGTTTAACTATTATTAGCCTATTATTTTATTTCAGTTTAGAAGTTACGCAGGGAGTCATTTGGGGTAAATTCATGTTAATTGGAACATTTTAACAAGTCATCTCAATGACCAAAAGTGTCCGTTTACCTGAATTCACTCACTATTTTATAAGTCTGCACTTTTTGTTGTATTAAATGTGTTCTTAAATATTTTTTTGGCGATTTGTTTTATGTTGTATTTTCTTTCATTCGAACTATTTTTAGGTGCAGTTTTCAAAGACTAATATCTTGCATGAGTGCATCTAAGTCTACAAGAGTTTATTGTTATCATTTTGGTCAGATAGCCGTATTGTGTGCTGTACAGGCAACTGAACGCTTAGTTTATCTCTTTATTTACTCGGTTGTATCATCTGAAATGAGGTGTGTGTGTCTCTGGTTCTCTTTCTGACAGTATATGTGATGTGAATGTTCAGTGGGCTCTGCGTGCGTCATGGGTGGTCGGACTGTGCAAACACATCTACAAACCAACAGCTAAGCTCTGGACAATAGACCAATGAAAGGCTCCCTCTGAAAGTTTGTGTGCTAGATCAGGTTTTGCATTTATTTGGGGCGCAGAAATAATGGTTGATTGACGCCCTCGCACAATACACCCAAACTGGTCAAATAAAAGAGAGCGCGCTCCTTGTTGTCATGGCATTCAACTGGCCTCGTTGAACGACGCCTTCATTCGTGTTTGGAGCTTTGACTGTCTTATAAAAACCAAATTAGACATTCATAGCGAAATATTTGAGAGTAATTTCCTGCGGTCCAAAAGACGTCCTTGTCGTGGAATAATACAGTTGAGATAAGATTTGAACGCTTAATGCACACAGATCAAGCTCTCAAGAAAACCAGGCCTACATGAAACAAATCTCAAGGAGGTTTTAAGGAGTTTGTAAAATGAAGAAATGGTGTCCTCTGAAATGCACGAGCGTTAAACAGCAGCTAACTTTTCTTTGAATGCGCTCTGGTTTTATTTGAACTGATTGATCGGCATCATTATTGAGTTTATGCACCTCAGTCTCAGAGGGAAAAAGCATTATTTGTGGATCATTTTCGCAGTGTTCACCCAGAAACTGAGGTGCATAAACTCAACCAATGAGACCTATTAGTTCCACACAAATAAAACCTGGTCATTCCTGAGATTCGGTAACACTTGGAATACACGTTATTCAACAACACGTGATTCAGATTCTGAATACCCCACATCACTAGACACATATCTCAGGCATTAAAGACCTTTTATTATGTTCAGCTTTAGCATCATACATCATGATGATGTTTTTTCTCAACTCCGTCACGGACAAAACGGGGTTGGTTTAAAAATAAAACAAACATGCACATATACTTGCTCATGTGTCCCTGATAACAATTTGATTATAATTTATTTGATATTTATTATAATTTTCACATTTTTATAGGACTAAAGCTAAAAATACACAAATTGTGTTCCATTATATTTGTGTACAAATATTTTAATTTAACATTTTAACTAAAACCAGAATCGTATTATTTTAGCCACAGTATCATGATCGTAATCAGCAAGCAATGCTTTTGTTCTAATTGTCTTCCTATATTTTCTATAAATATGAATGTGTCATGGTGTGACGGGGTTGAAGACTGTAACACATTTCAAGAGATACATTGCCTTAAATTCACATTTTTGGATTTGTTTCTGTCTCATATTGTCCCCTTGTTTCTGGGTCAATATATATCTGCATGCCCAACATTATCTTTCTGATGAAAATGTGGGTGCAATTTATGATGTATGATGCTTGTCAACGTTTAAGTGGACATATTACATCAAAAATTATATTTAAAAAAGAAATATGAGTTGTCATGATTTTGGAGTGTATATATATATATTTACTGAAACCATGACTGTTTAATATTTGTTCAATAAAACCATAAATGAAGCAAGTAACTCAACCCTGTCATAAGTGCACAACCCCTAACCATGAGAAATACATATATTTGTGACGGTGTGTGTTTTTCGCTCTAAATGGCCACTGCTCCTCGTGTAGTGTAGGAGAGTTGATCATATGGCAGCAATCGAATTAGTACAATGGATATACTTATGGATTAAAGTAAAATGTTGAAAAAGTAATAATTTTCCATCTTAATTTTATGTGACGGGGTTGAGTTGTTAAGCTTGACTGTACCCTCCCTGACTCAAAAACTCAAAAGTATGATACTACTAACTATTCTCTGCATCACTATTAAAGAGTCCTGAATGATGTCATTTCTGGTAAATGATGTCACATATGAGTGGAGTCTAATGTATTATGGGTGTAGAATGGTTAGTGTGACAGGGTTGAGTTCAGACTGAGGGACATAACGTTAAAGTCTATTTTTTATCAAATATTTTGAAATTGTTTTGGAAATTATTTTTTACAAGAAAGAAACACAAATAAATGCTTACGGTTGTCACAAATGACAGACACTATGCACATTTTGTTATAACTTTCTAAGTACAAACTCAGTGAAGTGCCTCAGGGACATGAGAAAATCTTTGGTTTAAGATAGATATGACATTAGTTTATGCTAAAAATATTCAAATGCAATAATTATTTGTATTCATTATAATGGGCATCCCAAGGTTTTGTGAAAAGCTTCTAACAATTAATTTTGGTGAACCAACACTTTAGAAACTTGATTGAAATATTACCGAGTCCCATGACCCCTACTAATTCAAATAAAGCAAGTTGACAAAAATATTGCATGTAATATTTGGTAGACAGCATAAAAGGAAATATATAAGCAGTTTTTGTAGGCACAGCACCAATGGTGTTTTAATTGGATAATAGCTAGTATTTTCTGGAAAAAGAAAATCCAGGGTCAAAATGACAGGAACATAACATGGGGTAAAAAGGAAAAGACAGATTTGTGCGCATGCGTGTGTCATGTAACGTTGTGTTGGGGAAGAGCGCCATCTAGTGACTGAATATAATAATAGTCTGTAGGACTGCTTCAGGATTCAGGGATGTAACAGAAGATTCTCTATAGAACTAGAAGAATATAAACTATTCTTCTATGGCATCAGACTATACATGTAAAATCATTTTAGCTTGAATGTGTAAACTATATGCAGTATAACTATATATCCAACAACATGTTTAAAGCTTTGATTTCTTAAATATTTTTTTATTCTATTTTTATCTTTTATTATTGTTATTTTATGTGCTGTTGGTAATGTTCTGATAAAATTGTCTAGATACGCTGCTAGCATTAAGACATCTCTTTAACTTGGGTTAAACGATGCAGTGATAATATCTGTTAGTCTGTTGTTATGTGACTTTCATTTTTATAACCCATCGTAATTCTACTCCTCTTTGCGTTTCGAAATGTAATTTCTAGTTATTGTCTTTTAAGTGATCAGAATATGTAAGTGCACGGTTTCTCACGACTTGACCATATTCTTACAGTATTACATTCCAAGCAGGTATATTTTTCTCTTTTGACACTTTTATGGAATGCAATGTTTTTTTCTCATTATCTCCCTCTCTCGGTGCAGGCTGGTGTACAACTGACTAATGGGTTAAATAACAAGGGTTGTGTTAATTAGGAGGCAGGTGGTTCTGTTCACTATAAAGGCCTCCAATAACCTGATATAAAAACTCTGAGCATTTGCAGCTACATTCATATCCCAAAGCGGCATACAGTATAGTGTAAAAACTAATAATAATTATGAAAAAGTAGGGTAAGGGTGATAACATAAAGATTTCAGAAACCCGTTTGTACGTTTCCTTGTTCACTTTTTTGTATTTCACCAAAAAGGAGGAAACAAAACCTCAAGTTTTGTTCGACTTAAGGAATTAAATGTTTTATTAGCACACCACTTACTGGATAACAAACTTTTTTAATTCCTTAAGTCGTGTTTCTTGTTGATCAATTAATCGATATCAATAAATCAGATAAATAAATAAATCCCATTGACCTAGAATGTTAAATTGGCCTTTATATACCATGTTTTGTCCAATAGTGATTCAACTTTTACATTTCTAATCAATAAAATATCAACTACAGCAGGAATCTAATAGAATGCCAATTCGTTTATGATTTTGCGCGAAAGGCAAACAAACACGATAAAAGTACGTGTGGTGTTTTGGAGCACGTTTCGCTGGCTGCTTGTGATTCCTAAATTCACCATAAGATGTCAGTGTCACACCTGTTCTCGAATTAGAGACGAAATTCCCTCTGCGTCTGTGATAACTCATGCACAGTCACTTTTTAGAGTTAATAACATTTATAACACATTCGTTTCCATCCATTGAGGTTACATTAATAACAATATTTGTAATGTGCATTCAATTTGATTGTTTAGCTATGTCTCTAACTTTCGTACTTTCAAAGCTTGTTGCAGAACTTGTTGCAGGTTGCAATGTTGGAGCCACAAGTGTTTACTTTTTCTGACACTTTTAAAATGCTTAAGCAAATAAAAAGTTTAAGTATTTTTAGCATAAATTAATAATACTGTACAGCCTAGTATATTATACTGTTACAGATTAGAGTTTCACATTGACATCGCGTTGTTTGCGTATATTAACACATCGCTTTGTTTACATTAGGCTCCTAAATACAACAGTAAAAGATAAAGACTGGAAACAAATACATGCATTAGGTATATACAGGCTTATTAAAGATACATTCCCACTTTCATTTCCATTCATTTGAATATAGGCCGTAAAACAGCCTAGCACATTTTCAGATAAGTTATCGTATGAAGGCACTCCTAAAATGGCAGGAAAAGTACATTTTGAAGCTGTACATCCGCGATGGGGCAGATCCTGGGGACGGGGCGGAGTCACGAGCTGTCTGGGGTGATCGATGCTCGTGACGCGTCAAATTGAGCGCACGAGCCAGTCTGCTGGACGGACGGACTTTCTTAAGTGGATCAAAGATTACTGTAAAAAGCTGCTCAGTCTTAAACCCAGACACTTCAGCCGTAAAAACGAAGGAGAGGGCAGTGCTTACCAGGAGACACGGAGACCCCTCCAGTGCTGCTCGAGACGTACAGCAGCACAGTTAAAGGTTAAAGGAGCACAACCACTGTAGGGAAATATCACGATGCAAATGGGTGAGTTCCTCTTGATCTGTTATAGCTAGTCAGAATGACGCCTCTCAGACAGGAATACAAAGTCAAATGATTATTAATAATAAAACACTCTTTAAAAGAAAGATTCTTATTGGGATCGCTGGTTCCATAAACAATCTTTAACATCCATGGGATCTTTACGTTGTACAAAATGTTTTTATGGTGTAAAAAAGGTTCTTTAGAGACTTTTAAAATGTTCACACACTAAGGGAAAAATGTTTATTTTCAACTGTTCACTAAAAAGTTATTTGGAGAACCAAAAATGCTTCTTTGATATCGTTGCGAGAACCCACTACACCGTTCAAATTATGAAGGATGTTTTGTGTAAACATTATGTGTCTTTGGATGCTTAGAGCAGAAATGGCATAAATCATATATGACCTAAATAATAATAATCTAAATATTCGATAGCTCAAACATAGGCTACATTAGATTAAAGTCGATTAAGCATGCGCTTTTACTCTTAAAAATAAATCTGGATGTTTTTAAGATCTAATTTTTGTCTGAATTTTCCATTAGTCCCTATTTTTCGTCCCCATTTCCCAATTGATCTTTTTAAAGAAGAACGGCAAGAAAACCCTTGAATTTCATAGAAACCCTTCAGTAAAATTGCTCCTGTTTTTTATTATTCTGAGCGATGATTTAATTTACACAACAGCCGCAACGGTGCAAGAAAACTGCTAGACTACTACAAATATGGTAGTCTATAACTACACACTCTTAAAAATATTCTTTATTGGCGTCGATGGTTCTATGAAGAACCTTGAAAATCCATTGCAACCTTTCGAATGCAGACAAGGTTCGAGGAAAGTTCTTTACATTTTTAAAATGTTCTTCAAAATGTTTATTTTAGGAACTGTTCACTGAAAAGTTATTTGGGGAACCAAAAATGGTTCTTCTGGAATCTTTACAAAAAAAACACCCTTTTGGAACCTTTATTTGTAAGAGAGTTCACATGTTGAACACACAGTTGTTGGTTCCTGCAGATCAGACGTACGGGGAGGTGAATCAGCTCGGCGGGGTGTTCGTCAATGGCCGGCCTCTTCCTAACGCCATCCGGATCCGGATCATCGAGCTGGCACAGCTCGGAATCAGGCCTTGCGACATAAGCCGACAACTCCGGGTCTCTCATGGCTGTGTGAGCAAAATTCTGGCCCGGTACAACGAGACCGGCTCCATTTTACCCGGTGCTATCGGTGGGAGTAAACCCCGGGTCACGACGCCAAACGTGGTGAAGAGCATACGGGATTATAAACAGGGCGATCCTGGAATATTCGCTTGGGAAATACGCGACAGACTGCTGGCGGACGCAGTGTGCGACAAATATAACGTTCCGTCTGTGAGCTCCATCAGTCGCATTTTGAGAAACAAGATTGGGAACCTGTCTCAACCGAGTCAGTACGACAGCAAACCCTCTCCGCCGCAGATCTCCTATAATCCCGTGTATCCGTATTCATACCAGAACGCCATGTCTCCAACCGGCTCCAAACTCGGCAGTCCTCCGTCTGTGTCTGTCAGCCTGTCCCGGGCCTGGCCCTCCGTTCACACCGTCAGCAACATATTAGGAATACGGGCTTTCATGGACCCCGCAGGTAATTATCGATAAGATCCTGGCGTTACAGCCGCTTACAAATATTGATTCTATTTTGGCATCAATGGTTCCACAAATAACTTTTACCATCCAGGGAACCTTTTCATTGCACAAAAGATTCTTCACAGTGGAAAAAAAAAATATTTAGATTATTAAATGTTCTTCACACTAAGAAAAAAAATATTTTAAGAACCGTTCATTTGAAGGTTCTTTGGGGAGATAAAACTGTTTCTTTATATGGCATCGCTGTGAAAACCCCTTCTGGAACCTTTATTTTTAAGAGTGTATAGTGCTGTTTTATGCGATTAATGGGAATATTAAAAAGTATTCATTTATCAGCTATTGCAATTCTAATGTCAGTTTGTCATCCAATGCAAAAGTTCCAATATTGGCTAAATATTATACGAGAGCGTCTTGCATCTATGAATTGAGAATGATGAGGTGTTTGGAGAATCGTTTATCAAAAGGCAAAAGTCTGCTTTATTGTCAATTCTGCCATATGTACCGTACATACATACAGAGAATTGAAATTGTAATGCAACTATTACAAATATACAAGTAAGGACAAGTAAAAAAAAAAAAAAAAAAAGATAAAGTAGCATAAGGCACATGGCAGATATAGAGGGCAAACCAGTGAAATAAACAGTGCAGATATAATTGGTGTAGTGCAATGTATCTGGATTATTCGTGTTGCATTGCTTCTGCACTCTTGATGTGTAACTTCTGCTGTTTGGAGATGTTATGTTGTAGGTTCTTCAGATCAGTGTTTAAAGCATGATTGCAGAGAATAAAGAAAAGGTTTTCTTTTGGCATCACTGTGAGATTCTGCTGAGCAGAATTTGAGGCCCACGTTTGAAACTAATTGAATTGAATAAACTAAAAATGCAAACGCTCTCACTGATAATGCATTTGTAGTGTTTCATTAAATGTGAGCTGTGCTGTTTGCACAATTTTCAGACTGAGCCAATTTGAAGTTCAGTTCTTTATTTTAGGTTTTACTCCAAGATTAGACTGCATCTTGAAATCATAATCAATTATTATTTTATTTGTTGTTGTTTTTGTTAACGTGCAACAGCTGCAACTGTTTAACCCGGTTTTATTTGAATGCATTTGTACAGCTCTTGCCGGAGCAGAGGGTTACCAGCCGAAAATGGAGGACTGGACGGGCGTTAACAGACCTTCCTTTCCTTCCGTTCACGGAGTCAGCGGGATCGACAAACCTCCGATAGAAAGCGACATTAAGTACACCCAGGTGAACTTTCATTCAGGCCTATTGGTTTATTTATTTTAGCATAATTTATGCGAAAAAATTTTATTTATTTCGTGCAGAATATAAACAAACGTTCTTAAAAGTAAAAGTTCTGGGTGTTTTCTCAGAAGAACCGTTTTTGGTTCCCCAGAGAATCTTTCAGAACCCTTTTTTAGTATAAAGTACATTTGAATAATCTTAATAACCTTTCTCCACGGTAAAGAACGTTTTGTGCTTTAAACAGTTTCGATGGATGTTAAACGTTCATGGAATCACGGATTCCAATAAAGAATCGGTTTATTTTAAGTGTTCGAGAGGTCAGGGCAAATGTTGCTTTTATTTTTTTCATTCATAATTTTATTTTCTAAATTGTCAAATTGATCTTGTATATTTCATAGAACAATGCGTTATTGTTAAGTGTTCTTAAAATGATCACTATTTGTTAATTGCATTACATAAAATAATTTTCTGGTTTTTTTATGAAACGTTTTTTGTCGTTCTTTTTGATGCTAATATTAAAATAAAGTTTATTTTGAATTTCTAGGGTTCATCAAATTTATCGGGATATGTTCCTGCGTGCGCATACTCCGCCACTAATCAGTACGGTGTTTACGGTGGACACGCCGGTAACTACGGGCACTGGCAGTCTCAGGGCGCGAGCCTCACCCATCCAAACACCGGGACCATGATCCAGAGCCCTAACCTGCACAGCACCATGTCCTTCAAAAACCCGCTCCGAGAAGGTGAGACTGAACTCTCAATGATTTACATGAACAAACGAAGTAAATAATAATAATAATACAAATATTTAATAGAATAGAGTATCAAAGTATCTTGCAATGAACGTACACAAATTAGACATTTAACTTAAAAGGAATGTAGAAACGCTGCAAATAAAAACATGTAATCTGTAACTCACATATGCAGTAATATATATTAATAATACAATAATAAAAATACATGTAATTTACTGTAAAACATCAAAAATGAAGTTTGTAAAGAGTCTAAATTATTAAGAAATCAATGTTTACTGTAAAACGCTACTTTTTCATCGCAAGTAAAAAGTAGTCGCTTGTAGTAAAACGAATTTCCTGCATAAAACCCTAATATTTGTTTGTTTTATTTAAAAATATTATTTTTGTCATTCTTATCTTGTACGTTGGAGTGTTTTATTTAGCATTTTATGTTATTTAGCTCATGTTTATTGCATTATTTCCTTGTGTTACTCTGACTGGTTTTAATGAACCACAGCTGCCCGTTTGTACCTTACATGCCCCAAACAAATACAGTGTAGGTCACCGTGACGTTATAAGGGAAGTATAGTCTTTACAAACAGCTGAATGGTTCATTTACACCTTGTTTGCTGTATAAACACTGCTCTCTTCTGACTCCTGCAGAAAGAAAGACTCCTCTGAGCAAACAGCAGCACCAGGCCGTTCATGGACTCTCAGAGTCATAAAAACACAAAGATAACTTTCATCTGTTCATCCTTCATGCGCAGCTTCAAGAAGTAAGTTCTGGATAAAACACACCTGAATGTTTCACATCATTCTGGGAAAGTGGGATCTGAAGCTGTGGAAATGCCACAGAGGATTTCTGCAATATTTGCAGTAGATTTTTTTATTGTTCTTTGGTGTGAATAAATGTAGCGCCAGGCTGTTGTTATAAATGGACTGCAATTGGTTTGAATAGTTTCTTGTTAGCAAAACAACATTGTTAGAGGGGAAATGAAATGAAACTGTCCATGTCATTGCATTTGCTTGTCTGTATGATAATAGCCTAATATCTATTTTTATAAATTCCTTTCTGCTTAATAAAGCCATGTCAAAAGTGAACTGTCTTTTGCTTATCATCAATTCAATGGCTGATTTCTGCTCAACAGTCACAGTCTAGATAACGTGTTTACAGAGAGATTATGTGGGATTTTGCTGTCGATGTTTGTTCACACGACAGAAGATCTGCTCGGACAACCATACAAATAAACTGTTGCATGTCCGTTTATGTGACTTTAACTCTGAACGTTTATACTTTCATAAACATAAACTGTGCAAAATATTTCCAATAAGTTGTGAATTAGTGAAAATAACAGTTTATTAAATTAAGAAAG
Source organism: Gymnocypris eckloni scoliostomus (assembly GCA_027564155.1). Classification (NCBI taxonomy): domain Eukaryota; kingdom Metazoa; phylum Chordata; class Actinopteri; order Cypriniformes; family Cyprinidae; genus Gymnocypris; species Gymnocypris eckloni. Next base: position 36,191,498 of record CM050412.1, on the reverse strand, counting down.
TAACAAATAAGATGCGTTATCATGAAACTAAAGAAAAGAGTAAAATAATCTAGGCCAGATATTTCCAGATTATTGATTACTGAACTTGAATCAATACACTTTTATTTGCAATTTTAACCTTATTTGTAATTTATTGTTAATATATAGCCTAATTTTCCGATGGGTGAACTCATTTTTGATGGCTAATTCATTAGGCTATTATATGCCTCTAGTTTATTTGATATCACCTTTCTACTTATTGTTCTATTTTCCTAAAGTAACTGGGCTATTATAATAGCCATATTATATTTATAATAACAAAGCCAAAAAGTTAGGCTTTACGTTTTGGCAATTTAGCGAATTCTTACATTTTAACGTTTTCAGAGATTTCATAAAAAACAATAGCCTGGTATTTACATGTTTGCTAAATTCAGCACTTCAAAATCCCGAGATATCTTTTCATTATTATTTTGTTACACTTTTTGAATCAGGGCTTAATTCCTAACTTTGTGGATGAAGTTATTGTTCACACTGTAACGTGTGTTGAACTTGAGGATCATCTGGTTTTGCTTTAAGGAGAACGCAAGCCTAAAGAGCCGTTCACATCAAGAACGATAGCTATAAAGAGAACTATAGAGTCCACGCAGACCGATAACGTTTATTACAAACGCGCATGCGCAGATATGTTGACTGCTGATTTAACGGCCCGGGCTAATTAAAGCATTATGAATTCTGATTAGCTGTCAATGTGTTTATCCTTCATCAGCTGGAAAAAACGTTTAAAAGTGATTCCGACTACATCGTTCCCATGTGTCGTGTTATCATTATAGTTTTGAAGCGGACTTCGCTGTTCTCATTGAACTAGAACGATTATTAAAGCTAGTTATCATTAGCCTGTATCGCCCTTGGTGTGAATAGGCCTTAAAAGGACAGTGCACCCCACCCCCCAAAAATGTCATCATTTACTAGTTGTTCCATATACTCTTTTTCGGCAAAACACACACACAAAATATATTTTCAAGAATGTGGGTAACCCATCTGATTGGTCACCGCTGACTTTCAAAGTATTTTTCATACTATGGAAGTCAATAGGAACCAGCAACTGTTTAGTCACCCACATTATCCAAAATATCTTCCTTTATGTTCAGCAGAAGACAGAAACTCATACTGGTTTGGTACATGCCGGTGAGTAAATGATGACAGATGTTTTATTTTTGTGTGAACTATCCATTTAACAGCCTGGATTCATAATTAAAAGCACATTAAGTCATTTGAACATTTGTTAAAGGCAGGTGAGATCAGGTGAGATGTAGAATCACCTTAACCTAATGCTTCCACGGGTATTTTACTCTAAAGCACAGTTTTCAAATACGAAGGAGTAAGGAGTCAGCACAAGTTTGATTGTATATTTAAACACAACTATTTGTAGATCTAAGCATATATGCATCATTTGCCATGCAAGTATATTTACACAGAGATATCAAATCAAACCAGGCACACCCTGAAAACAACCATCCTGGAAAAAAGCTGGTCATTACAACTTTCCTTGTTTAGCAGAATGAGCGTGTATGTTCTCATCTGAGTGAACTATTGGTGCTTATCTGTCCCGTCTAGAGCTGCTTCTTTCTCACTTACTCAACGCTTACCTCTTGTGTTAGCTCAGGCACGTCCGGTCCGGCAGGTAACGTGAGATGTAACATGGTCCAGTTGCAAACATCTCTATCTGAATGAGGGTGTGCAGCACTCTATTCGCTGAGGTGACTTGAGCTCTCAGTAATGGCTCAGCTCAATGAACCAAAGGGTTTTATCATCATGAGAGTAGTGAGCAAAAATGCAAGATAAGTTATATTGAGTTCCAATATGTTTTAGAAACTGCTTGGAGTATTCTGGACTGTTTCGTATACAGACCCACAGTCAAAATCTAGAATGTTTTCATTTAGAGATGGAATATGTGTGTGTGTGTGTGTGTGTGTGTGTGTGTGTGTGTGTGTGTGTGTGTGTGTGTGTGTGTGTGTGTGTGTGTGTGTGTCATTCATTTTCAAAAATAAAAAAAACTTTTTAGTTGATAAATACGCATTATTGGTAATAATTAACTCTATAACTCTATAATTCTGAAATTATCTTAAATAATTTTGTTAGAATAGTGTAAAACAAAATTATATATATATATATATATATACACACACACACACATTGCCTATATGTGTATGTATGGGTGTATATATTTATATATAATTTATTTTTCATTTTGTTAAAATTGAATGTTTTACATAATACAACATATTTTTTAATAATATAATTAAAATGATATTAAATAAGTATATATAGATAATTAAATGTGGATAATGTCATCAGACCTTTGGTCCCCACTGTATTCAAAGGAGCTTTAAGCATCATGATATTCATATCATTGTGTTATTTTAAGACTTTGCAGGCAAACAAAGAGCCGGTAAAGAAACACATCACATCTTTAAACATCCTAATCCATGTCTCAGACATAATCTCACAGAAAACCCACATTTTCACGCTCACAACATCACAAGAAGAGACACATTTCAAAGCCTGAAGGTAATTATGGGTGTTATGGTACATGTCTTGTTGTGTAAAACTAGTTTTGACTTTTGTTAGTTATGATTGTCCTCCACACCTCGAAACATCATTAATCTTGTCCAAGTCAAACACGATTAGAGCAGCACACGGCTCTCTTTCAGGCCACAGGGTTTGAATGTCTCTGAGCAGCGCAGACAGCAGGCGCCGGGAGATGCACTATACAGTCAGAGCGTGAAACCACAGCCTGACGTCTGCCTTACTGCTGTCTTCTGTGTAGGACTACCACCAGACACTCATTCACGAGCACCACGCGTCTATTCAGATAAAACACAAACAACACGACAAAATACACACAGTTTGGGTTCCAGAGTAATTTACACAGTCTTAGTCAATCCTCAACAATGACACAAGGCCTCAAGTGTGAACCTCATAGACCAACTGATGGGTTGCTATATTATTCTGCATTGCATAAAATAATAAATATGTTTTTCAAATGTTAAAAGTGAGGAGGAAATGCTTCCCGCATCTTTTGTTGCTGAAGTCAAAGGTTTAATGTCCAATCAAACTCTGCAGTTGACGCCAGTTCAACATGGACAAGCCCTCATCTTCAAAAACCATGAACAAACTCTTCAAGTAAAATAAAATAAAAATGTCCCATTAAATACAGGTTTACTGCCAATGTGGAGGAACATCCTTTTCAGTGTTTGATTTTCAAGATTTTTGCTTATAAATTTTGTATTGAAACAATTCTGTCTTGATATCCAATGCAAAAAAAAACATTTGATTTGGATGTATGAAATCAGTTTATGCATTTGCAGATGTTTTTTATCCAAAGCGACTAACGTTGCAGTCAGGATATACGTTTACATTTATGAAATTCTGAAATGTGAGCTGAAACAGTCTTCACATTTTAAATTATTATTAAAAATGAAATTATTTGGCCTATAAAGTTCATGACAATGGATTTTTTTAATGTTTGACTTGAAATATTTGTTTTTATTATTATTTTATAAGACAAACAATTTTGTCAAAGCCACTTAATGTCCAATATATAAAATGCAATTGATTTTTATTAAAGAATAAAGTATAAAACTGGTCCTCCAAATTTCACGAGAATACTATTTCTTTTTTCAAAGTTTGATTTTAAAAACATTTATTCTTTAAGTTTCGCATGACAAACAGTTTTGTCTCAGCCATTTGATGTCCAATGCAGAAAATACAATACATATTTATAATAAAAATATACAAATACAAAATAAAACTAAATTATTGGACGTGTAAGGTTCTTTTTATTCTTTTAAAAACATTTGTTTTTTTTTTTTTTTGCATGACAAATAATTTTGTCACAGCCATCTGTTGTCCAATGCATGAAAAACATGTATTATATATATATATATACTAAATTACTGGGTCTATAAAGTTCATGATAATATAAATCCTTTAAAGTCTGTGTGTTTTATTTATTTGTATTTATTTATACTTTTGTTGACTAAAAATGTTGTCACAGCTACTTGATGTCCAATATAAAAACCATTTGATTTGGATGTATATGAAATCTGTTGTCAGGTTTGCAAATGAATCATTCTTTGAAAAGATTTCCTTTAATGAATTAGTTAATTTGTAACATTGTATCTAATCCAAGATCATCAAAGTGTTTGCTTTTATTAAGATTTTATTTAGCAGACACTTTTATTCAAAATGACTTAAGTTGCATTTAGACTGTACATTGAGATTATAATGTGAAACACTCTACACACAAAAAACAAAAACTCAATTTAAATACATATTTTAATACAAACAAATCGCTGAATCTTTTCCTTTACAGTTCACTGAATTCAAAAGAACCAGTCCGGTAAAATGAGTCTGCATGTTCCCAACATGTGACGCCAAATGCATTGAAATAAAGAATCACAAAATGACTCTTACTTCTGTTACTTCCCCATTCATTCATCAAACACATCCTGATGAGTAGCTTCATGGGAAATGAGCTAATGGATGCTCAGCAGTGTAGGGTTACTCTGTTTGTTGAGCACTTACAGGTGTGTGTGTGTGTGTGTGTGTGTGTGTGTGTGTGTGTGTGTGTGTGTGTGTGTGTGTGTGTGTGTGTGTGTGTGTGTGTGTGTGTGTCTGTGTGTGTGTGTGTGTGTGTGTGTGTGTGTGTGTGTGTGTGTGTGTGTGTGTGTGTGTGTGTGTGTGTGTGTGTGTGTGTGTGTGTGTGTGTGTGTGTGTGTGTGTGTGTGTGTGTGTGTGTGTGTGTGTGTGTCTGTGTGTGTGTGTCTGTGTGTGTGTGTGTGTGTGTGTGTGTGTGTGTGTGTGTGTGTGTGTGTGTGTGTGTGTGTCTGTGTCTGTGTGTGTGTGTGTGTGTGTGTGTGTGTGTGTGTGTGTGTGTGTGTGTGTGTGTGTGTGTGTGTGTGTGTTGTCCATCTATTTCTGTCGTTTAGCCAGTCTTGGTCTTCTATATAGTCTCTGTTTGCTCTTACAAACATGGGCCGCTGTGGACGCCTGCGGTTCTGATCCAGTACGGGGCATGGCTTTGAAAGAAGACTGGACTGGCAGACCTTTAAGAAGCCTGCCGTATATGAGTTATTGTCCAGAGTTTTATGAGGTCACACTGAGCTTCAGTAGAAAGAGTCGAGGCTGAGTTTGTTTTCGTTGTGGTTTGTGTTCGAGGCCAGGCTGCTTGCAAATATTTGCATGATATAAACTGGAATTTCCTCTTTTTGACACAAAAAGAGTGTCTATATTCAACTGAATGGTTTAGAAAATGCAGCAAATTTGAGGCTTAGTTAATGTTTTGATCCAAACAGGCTGCATGTTTTGTGCCTTAAAATCCTCCCGTCTGAGCAGCAGCCCACCCTGTTTGACTTCACTGTATCCCATAATGCAATGCTCCCAATGTTAACAGCTTCCTCATCTGTGGGCAATGCAAGAAACAGATGCGAAACACCGCAGCACTATGCCAGCGTTTCTCCAAAATGAGCTTTGTTATGCAGTCTGTCATGATTTAAAGATGTAAAATAAAAAAAGTGTAGAAGAATGATTACATCTTTCTGTATTAGCAATGGTTTGTAATATATTATGCAAATGTATATAATTGATCGTTTTTTATTATCATGTTAGAGTACCACATATTATTGGACACTTGTTGATGTTTTCCCTTCACCATATATATATTTATATGTAACATATATATATATATATATATATATATATATATATATATATATGTTTCATATTTTAAATTAGTTCTTATGTTTAGTGTTCTCATTATTTTGTGTTATTATTTTATTGAAATCTGTCTATAGTTTTTTTTATTTAAATTTAAATGTAATACTGACACAAAATAAGTTTAATATTTTTTGTTATATATATATATATACATATATATATGTATATATTATATTATATTATATTTGTTATATATAAGTTGGAGTATATATATATATAGTTAATATTTTAATATTTTAGTATTAAAATGAAAAATAAAATAAGTACATTGCATAAGTATTCATACCCGTAACTATATATTTCGCTGAGGTAGCTTTAAAGGCAAAAGGCTTTTTATTTTTATTTTTTACGACAAGCTTTGCTCATCAACATTAGGCAATTATCTGCTAGTTTTCTCCTCACCTCTTCACCTCTCAAGCTCTTTCATGTTGGATGGGGCATTTTCAGGTTTCTCCAGGAATATTTGATCGGGTTCAAGTCCAGGCTGTGGATGGGCCGCTCAAAGAGTTGTCTATAAGCCACTCTTGCTGTGTGTTTAGGGTCACTGTCATGTTGAAAGATAAACCTTCTGTCCAGTCTGAGGTTCTGAATGCTCTGGACTGGGTTTTCATTAAGGCTATATCAATATTTTGATGCATTGAGCTTTACTTCTATTCTGATGAGTCCCTCAGTCCCTGCCACTGAAAAACAGCCCCATCTCCACATATGATCACGGAGCTCAACTAGAGTGATCATCAGGTTCTTGGTCACCACACTAACCAAAGCACTTCTCCATCAGTTGCTCAGTTTGGCCAGGAGGACAGCTTTAAGAGTCCTAGTTGTTTCAAACTTCTTCCATTAAGGGTAACAGGGACTACATGCGTCTGTGACCCTTCAATGAAGCAGAATGTTTTTCTGAACTCTTCCTCAGATGTGTGGCTTGACTAAAACCTGTTTCTGAGCTCTACAGACTGTTCTTTTGACCTCAGGGCTTGGTTTTTGCTCTGATATGCATTATCAGCTGTTGGACCTTTTATTAAGACGTGTGTGCCTTTCCAAATCATACCCATTGAATTGAATTTGCCACAGGTTATCTTCACTCAAAGTCTAGTAACATCTTCAAGCAAAATGAATGCTCCTGAGCTAAATCCCAACTTTCCCAGATAAGGGTATGAGTACTTATGCAATGGAACCATTTACGTTTTTTATTTTTAATAAATTTGCAAAGATGTTAAATCTCTTTTTTTTTGCTTTAACATAATAGTGTATGAGTGTAGATTGATGTGGAAAAAGGAAATGTAAAGCAGTTTAACATAAGGCAGCAACATAAAATGTGAAAAAAATGAAGGTGTATGAATACTTTCGCAAAGGCACCGTATTTGTATATAAATAATTATATAAATACATTTTAATTGTAAATAAATTGATATAGGCACGTTTTACATAGGTTTATATTTATAGCAATATTTGTCTGCAAACCTAATTTCAAACATCTAAGAGGAGGCCTTTACATCCCAAAGTCTTTCAGATCATTCACTCAAGTGTATCCAAACATTAGGCTGGTATTATATTATGAAATAGTATTTTGCAATAATAAATTAAAGTTTGTCTTTCCACAGAATCTACTGACTAACTAGTTTAGATTACATTCAACAACAACAAAAAGAAAATCAGGCCTTAGCTTGTTAAAAGGCCTTCTGAGACTGTGCTGTCAACAGTGTTTTAAGGTAGGTCTATTTCAAAATCATCAACCATGATTGAAAGACTTGGACAAGAGCTTTTAACGGTCATGTGACACCGCGTTCTGTTTCATCTTCTGCACTGACTCTCTGCTGACCTCGTAAGAGTGTTTCATTTGTAACGGTGGTTGGCAACCGTCTAACTCGTTTTTCCACTGCAGCGACACGACTGTCTCTAATCTGAGCTCCACTCAACTCAGTCTGCACATCGGACAAAAGAAAGAAAGAAATGAAAAGAAAAGAGCGAGGTATTGAGATGCTGTTCATTGATGTCATTGTGTTGATTGCTCCTGAAAACACGGTGTGAATATGTCTGCGAGTCAAAAGCATCTTTAATGAAAAAGCTGCACGCACGCATGAACCAAACCGATCCGATCGCTATCTCCTCCCGAGGAGAGAATAGTCAAGTCTTGACTGTCATCGGGAAATTCCATCTCAACTTACTGGCTGACGTCCACAAAATATCTCAGGCCACCGATCTGGAAGAAGTCCACTTTACACCTCCCAGAAAAAACAAAAACAAAACAGCATGTGCGTCTGTGTGTGTGTGCACGTCATGATTATGATTATGAGTTTATTGCAACATCCACCTCTCAAAAATTACATTAAATTAAATTAATACATCCAAATAAAATTTTATATAAAATAAATAAATAATATAACATGAAAAAACTAAATAAAAATGAAAGAATAAAATAAAATATACAAAATAATAAAATAAAGATTAAAAACTAAATAAAATAATAAATAAATATAAATACAAATAAACAGCAAAAATAAAATATAAAACAAATAAGAAAATATAAAAGTAAAATAAAAATTAAAATATCTAATGGGATAAAAATGAGACAAATTCCAATTAAATATTTTTAAAGGGTTGAACAATTTAGAAGTTGTAAGTAACAATGTGTTTGTCTAAAAGCTAAATCATCTCTTCACGTCTAAATGTGTCGTGTAAAGTCCAATCGAGTCACACTTCCGCAGATCATTTACTTTCCAATGAAAATCTGTCATCATCCACCCACTCTGTGTCACTTGAAACTCCTGACTGAACACAAAGGAACTATTAACAGAATGTCATGTTTTTCAGGCAACAAAACTGCAACGATCACCGGCTGTCAAGGTCAGGTGCGGTATTAGTTTTATTGAGGGAAATACAACGTACATGTTCTGTTTCAATGCTGGTCCCCGGTCACAGAACCAAGAGGGTGGGCCCTTCACAACACAACTCCACACCAATCATGATATTAGTAATAATAATGTGTATATCACCCCCCAGGGCCCCTGTTACTCAGTTCCACTGTTACCCCCTGTCAGACGCCCCTGTTCAAAACTAAAGAAAAAGTGTTTCAATTGTGTAACTGCCCACACCTACTAAACTGTTATAAAGTTAGCAGCTTATTTTGCTTTATTCTTTGGTCATGTCTTATCTCGCCTCTGCAAAAAGTGAACCCTCAACTGCTGCCCTTAAAAAAAGTGCATGACGCCCCTGTGTGTGTCCCATTTGACCTTATCAGCAGCTCTGAGCTGCTGCACTGATGGCAGTGACTGATAGCGGAGTGTTGTAAGTAACCAACCCGTCCCCAGCCTCATGGAAATGAACCAGGGAATGGATCACAGCCAATAAGCACCGAGAAGCTGACTTTACCCTGCCGTGCCACACAGCATGGCCTCATTCCTCCGTTTCCTACTTCACTTTATCACCAGCCTCGGCGAAGGACTGTGAACAATCATCAGGGCCACAGTAGGCCTACTGATTCTCTAATAGCTCCATTAGCCAAAGCGAGCTGGGTGCAATCCGAATCCATCAGTGCTGAGGCGGCACATTCTGCAGCTCTGAATCGGAAAGGCTTTAGATTTCTTGAAATAGATTCAGCAAAATGCAAACTTCAGTGTTTTAGACACAATTATGATTGTATCAGTGTGTTTTTCCCTCTCTGACATTAGTTGGGTTTAAATCTGTGCTGATCTTGGTTTCTTTGTAATGTGTGTGTATAGTAAGTGTTCATAGTGTGACTAAAGTGCCAAGCCATTTAAAACTGTGTTAGGTCCTGGTGGTAGTGAGGGCGTTACTATGACCCCGTTTACACCTGGATTTAACATTCGTTTTTGTCTGCAGATCACAAGGGGTTCTAAAACGTGTTTAAACATTTTGCCATTGGATCACTGTCTAAAAACGCATAGGTTGTCAGAAATACATGTAACCATGTATCCAGCCTGAAAGCGCAGTGAAGCTCCGCCCACGCACATGACACGTGATCGCTCTGTGCAAAATCACTCCAAAACAAGCGATTCAAACTTCACCCTGACAAATTTGACGCCAGAGCTAGATTTTGAGAGAGCGAGTTCACATGTTTGTCATTTTGAGCCGATTTTAGAATGGTTATTGTTTTCATTTGTCATGCATCTCCTAGCAACACACACGTGTTTGTTGTGTTCGAACCATTTGAAGGTCTGGTAAGTGAACCTCAGTAGTTTAGGTTGATGCCAAGTGTAGGCTCTTTAACTATGCACATATTTTAAAATATGTCATATTTTTAAGTGTTTTTAAATCTGATTTTAAAAGTGTATCTGAGGAAAGTGTGATGCACTTTGACTAATAATATCTTATCAAATAAAGGTAAAATTAATATATTGTAATAGGCTACATTGTGTGTAGACATATATAGGAGAGTTTTGAGAAATATGTGTAAATCACTGCCAAGGTGTCTCTAATCCATATTTAAGTCTTGAGGTCAGTGTTAACAGCATGTAAGGCAAAATCAAGTGGGTCTCATGGGGAGACGGCCCTCGAATCTCATTCTGTTTCCTCTCTCGTGAAACCTGAAGCTTTAGTGTGACAGACGAGTGAGTGACCGAGCCACACCTCATTCACAGAGGAGCTTTAAAAGCTCTCTCCTAATCCCTTAACTAAATATTTTCAGATTATTTTGTCTGTTGATGCAGTGAAGGTTTGCTTCTCCAGAAAATCTCCTGAGATTAAGAGATCAGGAACGTGAAGGTGAAGACCATGACCGAGACATCAACGAAAGAAAAGACACCTAGAGGAAAACTTTATTGCTCAGATGCTGCTGATCTCACGGGAACTCAGGGGATTCAAAAGTTGAATTTTATGTTTTATTGAATGAAATCTCAATTTTGTCTCTTTAGTTTTCATGTTTTTTTTAAAGTGAAAAATCTGCAAAACAGGAGACTTCTCCTTTTCATCTCATTGCAGTCTACACTTTAAAAAATAAAGACTCTTTGGCATTGATGGTTCCATTCAGAACCTTTAAACATCCATGGAACCTTTCCATTGGACAAAAGATTCTTTAGTGGAAAAACGTTCTTTAGATTAATCAAATGTTCTTCACACTAAAAAAATGTTTTTTTTAGAACTGTTCACTGAAAGCTTCTTCAATGGCACAAAAAATATTATTCTACGCAAAACCTTATAGTTTTTAGGAGAAACAAGGATTGCTGTGTCGATGGACATACTTATCATGATCACTTCATTATAGGCTAAATCAAATGTTATTGTGTCTCATGTGAAGCCAGTATTCTTCATCTCATCCGTCATCCGTGTGTGCGCAGAGTGAGTGTGGATGTGTTGTTTCCTCTCAGCCCATCAGCTCTGAATGGGTTCTGTGTACACATTGGTGTGAGAGAGATGCATCGAATGGGGGCTCATTCAGGACCTACAGTGGAGGAGGATGTTTTCAGCCTTTCTGGGTGGTACTGTGGACGCCCCTGATGCAGATAGTATTGTTAATGTGAAAAGGTGATGTGTTACATCAGATGCATGCTGGGATACATGTGCAGGTAGACTGTCTGTAGCACTGGTGCTCTTTGGCTCTCAAGAGACTTATCTATAGTGACCAGTAGATGAAATCACACACAAATGCTCAGACATGCACATATTCATGAAATGCTTTATGTGGATTCACATTTAAATCAGATATCTGGGAGATATTTGGGAACGATATGTGAAATGTTTCAGAATGTTAATGAATTTTAAATAGACTGACAAAGAAACATGTGTGTCCACTGTTAATATCACTGACACAAAACTATCTTAGACTGATCAAAAGCCCTCAAAGGGTTTAAAAAATCCCAGACGCTGGTAAAAACGGTACAGTCACACTCATTAGTTTACAATAAACAGATTAAGAAATGAGCAATTGAAAGTGATCTTAGAAGTTATACGCCTCACCTTTCACTTCACCTCCTCATTTGTTCCATGTCGGTGATAAGAGGCTTTAATCATTGGCTCAGTCTCTGGAGAAATGGTCTAACGTTCATGGTCTACCTACAATGTCTTTGCTAATTGGTTCAGGCAGTAGTCTTACCAGATATTACAAGGATATCAATGACAAGAGCCCATCGACTGTCTTTTAATAATGTTCAAAATAGAATTCTCGGTTAGTAGAAAATGTGGAAAAAGATTAACTATGTTGAGAATAAATGAAAAATACATGATTGAAGTGTACTGTTTAATATTACATTTTATTATACATTTCTATAAAGCAAAATCCATGTATATATTATACATTAGCAGAATATTTCCAAACAAACATTAGCATACAATTCTCACTGATTCAAGTCTCAATCAAACACTAACAGACTTCATTAGACAGTAAAGGTGTGGGAAGAGAGGCAGTAAATCCTTTAATTAGATGTTAAAAAGAGAGACTGATTAGCTACAGGTGACATAAGTTCCTTTCACATATTCTTCTGCTGGTCTTCTGCTTGATTGGATTTTAATAGGAGGTCAAAGTTCAGGAAAATGCCGACACAGTCTGGCTTCGATTAGACATACAGTCAGCACTATATATAATTAACAGTAATGTACAGCCTCACTAAAACTAGCAATGCTTTTAGTTTCAGCAAAAAAATCAGTGCACGTTATTCTTAATCGGCTGTTTAGAATCAGAAAAGGTGATATCTGATTCAGGGATCAATGAATCTTTTGAACCGGCTCATATCGACTATGAATCATTGAAGTCGCAAATCAATCATAGCTGTTTTCAGCAGAAATGACCAACTCACTCAATTCAATCGGTTCCTCAAAACAAAGAATCAGCCATGTGTCCAACTCTATCTGGTACTACAACTCTTGCCAGTTGCATGAAAATAATAAGCGAAATAAGAAAATAAGCAGGGAAAATAAGCATTTAAATTGTTATTTTTCTTCAGTTTGAAGATGAAGTTGCTTTTACATCGAAAATACCCAACAGTTGTTCAGGTGAGACAACTACAGGTTACTGCTAACTGAGCTTGTACAATGGGTCACGATTATATTTTAGTTTAACTAATAACTACCCAATAAAACTCTAATGTAACATTCTAAAATGAATCTGAACTTTAACATTCTAAATTGTTCAAGTGATTCTGAAACAGAATGTCAGTGTTTGGTGTGAGTAGCTACTGTATTTAAGACAGTGAAAAATATAATTGGAAATGCAAGAACTTAAATATGTTGTCTTTTTTTGTGTGGGATGTTTGAATACATGTGGTAACCGAAGAATTTCAGCACATGAAAGTATAAACATTTGAAAATGTCATGAGATCACAGAAAGTCAGTGTTTGACCTTGCCGTTTTATTGTTAATCTAACCAATAAACGAGCCAATAAGAACGCATGTTTAAGTCATTTCGAGTGTTTTCAATGAGGCATTTTGTTATTTTTTCCTTTTTAATGGACGCACGGCACACATTTGAGTGTTATGCAGGGAAAGCCTGCAGCGGACCACCCACCCCTGCACGTCTCAAACAGGGCCCACAGAGGGTAATTAAGCTGTTTTCTTGGGTCATTCAAGTCTCCCTCGTTAAAACTTAGAGGAGTGATGGTCGGTTGTATGCTGGTTGTATGCCAGAATATGCCAAAGACCACTAGGTCAATACAGAAACTCGTGGGCCATATAAATTCTTCTGTAAAGGAAAGACATCGTTCATATGATGAGCATCATCATCATCATTGTGTGTGAGATCATCTGTCTCTGTGAATCTCATGACATCTGCCAAGAAGGCTAGGGTCATATTTCATCCTAAAAGCAACAGAAAAAGATAAAACCATTGATCAGGCACTACTTAAAGGGATAGTCCATCCAAAATGTAAATTCTGTCATGTTTTTCATTGGTCTGTGGAACATAAATATATTTTGAAGAATATTGGTAAACCAAAAAGTTTTGGCTACTATTGACTTCCATTAGATCGACCCAAATGGAAGTAAATGGGAAACGAGGCTTGGTTATCAATCAAAATATCAAAATAAAAAAATGAATACAAGTTTGAAACTACATGAGGGCAAATAAACAATGATATAATTTTCATTTTTTGGTGGAATATTCCTTTAAATCTATATAATATGATGAACTATATAATATGACGAAACACATGCTGTTGTCAAAATGGACTGAATAAATCTTGTTGCCATATTAGGCTTAATTTTCTCTATGCATTAAAAAAATACTTGTGCAAGCCTTTTTGTAAATACTTAGTTTACTGAACATTCTTCAACATTATTTTAACAGATATTAAAGGCTGTTTTTTAGTGAAATAAAGTTACATAAAATTATATTTTATCAAAGGGAACCATGGATATTTAATGACCAGACATAGTGAGATATTAAGTATTATGGTTTACACAAAAGGTTTTTGAAAGCACAAGTAAGACTAAAGCAGTCTTAACAGGGATATAATCGCATACAAAAATGATTTTATAATTTCAGTGGAACAAAATGCATAATTTGCTGGAGCATACTCATCAGTGAGCTCTCATCAATGACATTCTTTCCAAATACAACAAACTTACTCAACCAGCGTTAGCTGAAGTAGATCTATATCGAAACATGTATGCACCCAGAGGAATGGATGCAGGGTCTCGCTGTGCCAAACATCACAGACTTCACCCATGAGTTCAGCTGACCATGTGTGATCGTAGCATGAAGTCAAACCTCCAGATCTGAAGAACTGGTCACTTGTTTTGGCTTCAGCTCTGATGTCATTGCCTAGACCTCAAGTGTCTTTCAACAGCAATCAATGCAGGCTGAGCTTATGGCCACATCCCTTATGTAAATGTGATCAAAGACCAGTCTGGGTGGATTTGATATGGTTATGTTCTCTGTTTTTAAATAATCTTTCTCTATAACAAAATGATTATCAGACTCATGAGAAATGCCGGTTCTCTTAGTGCTTGTCTCACATCTTAGTTTAGTCCGCTAAAATAGAAGTTTGTTTTTGCATCTTGTGTTGGACTGGAGGAATAACTGAAACTGGGCAGTGGCTTTTTTGTTCCCGGCATGCTTTAATATGCGACTGGTTTGGGAAATGGGAGACTTGTTAGTAATTATGGTTTGAAGTTTGCCCATTTAGATGAGTTTATTTTATGTTTCTGAGTTTTTGGCTCGTACTTGTGAACAATATCTCATACATTTCATGTAAAAAAGTTGAAATGCTAATATGCTAGCTTTTTTTTAAGTATAAAGGTTTATTGATCCTAATCAAAATATAAAAACAAAAAAGTTTGCATATGTGTTTTGTAATCTTTTAATGCATCAGTCTGTTATGGCTCATATATGATACAGTAATAATATGGAGTATGTACTCAAGGAGGAAAAAACATCTACATTTTTTCAGAGGCCCGAACTGAGCAAAAATATGCAATTTGGTGCAGATGTGTGATATTTATATGGCCCAAAGTAAGATGAAATTCTAATAGCTTGTAATGCAAATTAATGCGATCTTTATAACAGTATTGCAAACTACTTATCTCCAAATAATGTGTCTTAGTAAGATACGATTCAAAGATTTACAATGATGATTGAGAGATGAACAAGCAAGCGTTCCTCTAAAGCCTGATGATCATATTTTTGAAAATGATTTTCCTAAAAATGTATCCATGGATAATCAAGTACACCTAAGTTGCTTCAGAACAGTATATGTTCATCCTGGAATATTACAAACAACATAAGTTTTTATTTTCTTGTCTTACATTTACTTGATAAAACTCTTTAAGCATTTTACAGCAGAAAGACATGTGAACCCCAAAGGTAGATGTTTGCACATGCTTAAAGGACAATTACTTTCTAAAAACACATAGACTATTGGTCAGATGACAGAAGGCACGTAGTAGATTTTGTGCAACTTTTTTTTCTGATCATGTTGATCATTTAGGCATTAGAAATGTGTCTATCAAAGATGATACATAGGGTTAAGAAAGGTTAAGGTAGCTCAACACATGGAATCACTGCACAGTTAAATCAAGTTAAACTAAAGAGCTATTTTTTTAGTGCACACAATTTAGGGTGTAAATTGTAAATTTTTGAAGCACTGTCATTCATAGCAAATAAAAACAAAGTTTTAGACTATTTTAAATATTGCACTGTAGGTATATAGATTAGCGTCATGTTCCTTTTTGTGCTTGACATGATCACTAGGAACCGTTGCTGTGTGACGAGCTGTGTAAGTGATTAGTCAAAACAAAAGCATGCATGTTTGAAACAACATGAAATTGAATAAACAATGCCCAAATTTTCATTTTTAGTTGAACTATTCCTTCTCAGTGAGTGTACAGCATGTGTGCATGATGCAGGCCGCAGTCAAGAGGGGTGACGATGTGTGTCACAGAACCCGCACTGATCGCCGCTGTTTGTAAGCAAAGCCGCGCAGAGAGATTATCTGCTGGTATGAGCTGGGGGCTGTTGTGAATGATCTGTTGTGTGGGTGATAAACCCTGTCAAAAGCACCTCTAGTGTGGCACCTGGGCTTAAAGAAAGTCATGCTCAGATTTGTCTCGTGTGCAAGATTAAAATCAGGACTCGGTTGACTTCAGGGTAGGACTGAAGGGTTTATTTAACTCTAATGAATATTTCACATTTCGCACAAAGACATTCCTGCAGAGATCTTTGGGAGTTCTGTGTATCTCGGGGTTTCGCTTCAGCATGAGAACGAGCTGTTTTCATCGTTGCAAACAATCCGTATAGGAAACACTGAGTCGTGAGTGAGTGTGTCTGCGTGCATGTGTGTGCATGTTTTGTTCGGTACTAATTACAACAAACCCATGAACAGACTGATTGGAATCTGTTAAGATTCTGAGAAGGATTGCGGGATAATATTTAGGCCTACACAGCCAACCACAGCATCGCATTTGGTTCATCCAAAAGAAACAGCAGCAAACCCACAATAAATATTGTGAGTGAAAATAGAAACAGCTTAAAATAGAAATGTATTTTCCTTAGCTCCTTGTGCACGTCAAACAAGCTCCATTGGGCAATCGATTCTGTTGTTACAGATGAAAGCAAATTACAGATCGAAAATTTGTTCTAATTGCTGTGATTAAATTGTTGGAAACGGGTGATAGCATCTCTCAGCCCTCCACCCACTAAAGAACGAGACTCAGCCATTAAATGATCCTGCTATCAGGAGTGGTGGAGTCCTACTTTGATGTTGTTGGTTTAGAGAAATGGCGGGACTCGATTATGGGCAACATTAGGGTGGCAGGCCGACCGGGAAGGCGCCGCGGTGTAAAGGGTCAACACAGAAGGAGGGCGGGAGCCGGTCGGCTTTGAGTAACATGTAACTGCCATTTCTGAGAATAATTTGTTGTTTTGGGAAACAGATGACTTAATTTCATGTGTTTGTAAATTAGTAAATGTTTGTAGGCATTACAAAGCATGAAATAGTAACCTGAATCAAATGTGCCTACATAGCTCCAAAGTGTTGTTAGTGTTCCTAAAGTTATTCAAACATTTACTGTTGAACAGTATGGTAAAAAGTTATGAAATTTGGTAAAGTTATAGCATGGGGTCAATAATGTAATTTCAACCAATTTGGGGTTCCTCGATTTCTAGCGCCACCAAGAGTTAAACATTTCCAAGTGCACTTTAGATTCGACATTTTTACCTGAAGTACCACAAATTATTCTTAGACCAAGTCTTACAAAAGTTACTGAAAGGATTTGTGGTGGTTAACATAACTAAAAAAGCCTAATTAAATTGCTGAGAAAGATGTTTTTAGTGTAATCATAACATTCAAAATGCGGTCATCTGCTAACATTCAAAAATTTAAGATTAACACGATTTTTTAAAGTAGTCTCTTCGCATTATTTGATCAGAAGTACAGTAATAATGTGAAATATTTTTTTACAATTTAAAGTAACTGTTTTCTATTTGAATATATATTAAAATGGGATTTATTCTTGTGATGCAAACCTGAATTTTCAGCATGATTACTCCAGTCTTCAGTGTCATATGATACATCAGAAGTAATTCTAAAATGCTGGTTTGCTATTCAGGAAAAAAATATTATTATTATCAATGTTGAAAACAGTTTTGCTGTCATATTTCTGTGTAAACTGTAATGCATTTGTTCAGGATTGTGTATACAATTAGTCCTACTACATCTTTATTGCACCAAAATGTAAATAAACAGTACAACAATAAAATATAGCCCTTTAGTTTGTAGCTTCTATATGTGGCCTCTATTTCTGTTCTCTGGTCAAAAGACATCAGGAAATCCCCAATTCCATCCACGGAAAGCTCATCTCCCAGTATGTATACTGCGTTTGGCTGGGCTGCCATGTATTCCCTGTTGCCACAGACAGTTGGAGAGGCACTGATGCACACCGATCAGAACACATCATTTAGGCTGGAGCTCACACGGGCAGATGGGAAAATGACAGGGTGAGTCAAACTAAGGGGAAGAATGGGCTTGTGGTCGACAGAATATTCCTGATCTATGATGATAGCGCAGGAAGGGCCGTCTAAAATAAGGGCCCCTGGAGAGGAAGTCTCACAGAATAACATCTACAGAGGACTCGGATGTAATCTTGTTCATCTAAAGCTACGCTAGAGTAAGAGGACAGAATATTAACAAGTCAAATGTCAAAATGTTCCATAACACTTAGAAATAATGCTTTTCAGAAGGCCAAATTCACAGCGAATGCCAATTTTGGTTCCTCGAAGAACCTTTCAGTGAACAATTCTTAATAAAAAAACTATAAAGAACCTTTTGTTCAATGAAAGATTCCTTGGGTAAAATCAATGCCCATAATAAACAATTACATTGAATACAATTGCATGTGCATAGAAGAGTCATGGATAACATTTTCAGCGAGAAAGGTCAGATATTTATGACCCTTTTTAATACATTACTGGACTGAGATGACATAATACGCTAAACCGCAGCTCTAAATCTCAGTTCTCAATCCTTTTATTGACATTGTCTTGAATCCAACCATAAAAAGACCACACCTGTGACAGTGTCTATTAAACACTCATCTCTGGCTTAATGATGTTTTGAATATTTTTGGTTGCACTTGTTGTATGTCACTAATACTTTTAGTACCTTAAAGACTACGCCCATATTTCTTTTCAACACCTAAAACCTGTATTACCCAGATGCAGGATTACCGTTGACACTGAATAGACTCCAACATGCTGTTTTGTATGTATACACATAGCCTACATCTATGTTTAGGTTACTAACAGGCAACCTAAATATTTAGGCTACTAACATTTCATTATGGTGACACCTAGACGGGTGCGTTTCCTGTACAACGATGTTAACTTGCTCTATAACTACCATAATACTATCTATCGTTTGAGAAAGTCACTATGGTTTTAGAAACTGAAATTGTCGCATCTCAGTTGTTTGAATCACATTGGTTCTTAGTCAGAGAAACAAGTTTGCAGCCATCTTTAGAAATGTGTCTTTGAACTTCCGTTTTGGCGGCAGCCTACCTCTATCATCGCTGTTTAGTGTTTAGCTGGTGGGGTGAATTTATTTATTGTGGAGTTGCGACCTTTTTCACATTTCCAGGTTTCTCAGCAGCGGAAGTCGTCATAGTTGGGTTAACTTGAAGAGCAGTGAATGGGAGAGTACCTCAAATATATATTTTTGCATTCACATTTGCTCAAACTGCAAAATAAAAACTCTAAGATAGTGTTTTCATGGCTTTGAGAGAGAGAGAGAGAGAGAGAGAGAGAGAGAAGAGAGAACATCTCACGCCAAATTCAGCACCGTCTTGGAAAGCGTGCCCTATGCTGCCGTCCAAGCCATGTAGAATAACCTCGAATATAATCTGGAAATCTTACATGGCCGCTGGGCAGGCTGCGGCCACGGCCTATTTGGAGAATCAGTGACTACAGTAGTGGAGAAGTTTCGGGCAGCGAAACAGCAATCTGCTGTTTTTCGCCAGCTCATTCCACGTAGGCCCAGGGAGAAGGAACGTCAACCACCTATGGTTCATTCACGGTCATCCTCTCTGCAACGCCACCGGGAAGTTCAGCGCAGCGAAACTTCACCTTTGGCACCCCCTCGGAAGGACTGGGGTTCTAGGTCACGTCCACCTCTTTGCTCGTGCCAATGTAGACGGATAAACTTGAGTTTGACGGCTACGGCCTCTCGTTCTCAGGCGCCTAACAGTAGTTCCTGATCTTCTCGCTTGTCTTCGGAGGCCAGGCCCCCCTATGGAGAGTTTGGTCAGACTGCACAAGCGTATCTGCCTGTCTCAATATGGCCTCCTGACTCAGATCTTAACTGTCTTACTGTGCCTCGGGCACTTTTAGACCGGGTCCTCAAGACGAACACTTCCTCAGACACTCATCCTTCTTAGATCGAGTAAAAGTCCTAGGGTCATGCGAGCATGGCCCGTTTCTGACGGCCTTCAAAGCCCACACCCATTTGGTGTTGGGTCCGCCCGACAGGTCTCTCGAATGCCCTACTATAGAGGTTCCCGCCACTCAGCTGCTTCGGGACCCTATACAAGAAATTCAGGGCAGATTTTCAACCTCGCCTATGCTACCAGACCGCGGTGTTACAACAAGAGATCATGTTACTCCTAGAGAAGGGGCTTTAGAAGAATTACCCCCCCCCACTCAGATGTAGTTGGGTTTTTATAGCCGGTATTTTGCTGTACCCAAAAAATATGGGTCGGGTAGCAGACCTCTACTATATAGACCAAAATCACTTTTTGTACTATGCTGTAAACGTACTTTTTTTCTGCTGTAAATTTGGGTATTTTAACATGGGGAGTCTATGGGATTGACTCCCTTTTGGAGCCAGCCTCTAGTGGCCAGTTGATGAATTGCAGTTTTAGTCAATCTGTGTTGGTTTCAAGAGAGATTCACCCAAAGCGGTGACGTCACATCGCAGCATCTCGTTCCCTACACGGGGAAATGTGGTTACATACATAACCGAGATGCTTTGAAGCTCAAAGTGGGTGGAGCCGGCCGTTGCCATCTTGACAGCGCTTCACTCCCGGATAATCGAAAATGGGCAAAAAGGCGGGAGGTGGGTGGAGCTGGTTGCTGAGACCACGCCCGCCTAGCACCACAGTGGTGACAGCAGCAGCAATCCACCTGTCAATCAAGTGGCCATGCCCTTAATTTAGCAGAACTTTAAGGCTTAATATAATTTAAACAGATGAGTTATGAAAAATGTCACCTCCTCACAGTTGTCATGAAGGCCAAAATTAACTATATAGACAAAATGCACTTTTTTGTACTAGGCTGTAAACGTACATTTTCTTCTGTAAATTTGGGTATTTTAACATGGGAAGTCAATGGGATTGACTCCCTTTTGGAGCCAGTTGATGAATGGCAGTTTTAGTCATTCTGTGTTGGTTTCAAGAGAGATTGCAGGAGTTTGCTGCTTGGAAATACAAAGGAAGACAGAAGACAATGCAGGCTACACAGCACATCGCTCAAAAAGGGCGTGGCTACACGAGGTCTATCGGACAATCCTATCTATCCACTATCGGATAATGACTACACGCATGTTGGCCTAATAACTTCTAATTAATGGATTCGATATCTTCAAGATGCTAATGTAACGAATGGCATCTGAGGTTAACTTTTTTATTTATTTTGCCATTTTGCCTTATTTAGGCTACTGTTTGATTAATCAAAATTTCTGTTTTATAAGCGGGGTTCCAATCCGCATTTTTTCACAAGGGCACTTAAAAACGGCGCACTAGACACACTAAAACCTAGATTAGCCTAAACATATTTTTTAGAGCCTATTTAAATTGAATAAACTAGGCTTATAGGCTATGGGTACTGCATTGTTTGCTTATGTCCATGACAATAAAGCCTATTTTAACCAATAGGAGGTCATACTAACTTGATATAATGCTTCTAATCACAGGTCGATAGATTCAGATCAAACCACGTTAATTTTGCGATGCTTTTTGCGAATGTTCGTTTATGGTTTCGAGAAACACATATTGTTGAATTATAGCCTAACTTGCGGTCATAGTTAACTATAACGATGCTTTTGGGAAAGGCACCCCGGGACGGCATCACTGAAAGACAGCAACGTGTTCAACCTACAGCCACTTTAATTTTTATTTAGCCTATTATCAAATTAAAAAGAGGCAGGATTGTACATTTAGCCTACTATATATGTATCTAATTCGAATATATCCTGAGATTAAGAGATAGACTCTACAGACTAGAAGGGGGTTTTCCAGTCTCGTTGGGAATGTTTATGTAACCCTTACAATCATTTGGGCTGTTTGTGTCAGGTCCAGCCGGTGGGCCAAAGCACTATAGCTAATGAAGCCAATTGAACTTAACTGCAAAGAAACCGTTTGAAAGCTCTGTTTGTTTTCACTCAGTCTTATCGAAAGATTTGAGAGCAATTAGCCTACGCATTTATATAATTGCTATTAGATTAAAACTGACTGCAGTCATCAGAAAACACGCCTCAACTGAGTTTTTAACCGTGGGTGGCATATAGCCAAGTTCAAAAAGTATTTTAAATTCAGAATCTATAGTTATTTAATTATCATAAGTTTGTTCTGAAGTTAGATGTGGTTTACATTTACTTAAAATATCTAGAAAAAAGCATTTTTACTTTAAAATAATTGTAAGGGTAGCCTAAAGAAAAGGCTTTGTAAATGTCGAAGAAAGAACTAAAATAAGGCATTTGACCTGTGCCATGCAGTATGAAAATAACTAGATCATTTTTCAAATAATATGAATAAAATAATCTGTGCAGACTCGTAATGATTCTTTTTTGTATGTCTTAAATCAACAATTGCATGTGTTTTTGGCGTATACTCTGTCTTGTTTCATAATATTTCCACACATTTAACCAAGAACTATGACAAAACTGTAAGATATGTTAAAAGTTTCGATCAACACAGATTGCATTTTTTTACTATAATCAATTAAAAACAAATTGATTAACATTTCACACGCTTTTGATGCCATGACATTGAAGTATTTTCAGGGTTCCTTATGGTGAACAGATGTCCTGACTTTTTGTAGCAAAAAATACGGAGTTACTTCTATTTAGAAAAAAAATCAGTAAAACTGTTGAGGGATCGCCAAACAGGGCTGCGTTTCCCAAAAGCATCGCTGCTTAAGTTGATCGTAGCTCCATTGATTTCTATGGGTCTACGATATAGCTTACGATGCTTTTGGGAAAGGCAGGCCAGAACGATGATTTCTCCTGGTCAGCTGATTCTGGGCAACAACCAATTTTTTTATAAAATCATCAAAGAGTTTCATTACACTTCAAGTTCGTGTTCATGTTCATGTTCAAAGCACAGAATTGATTTGCTTGCGCGTGTGCGCGCGCGTGAGTGTGAGAGAGTTCTTTCATTAAACTGTTTTAGATGTCAGTCCATTTCTAATTTTTCACATCATTTAATAAAAATGTATAAGCTAAAATCAATAAAATAGGCCATTTGGAAGGCAAATCTTGACAGATTTAGTCTATATTTGAAATATTTTATAGTAAAGAAACGTACGAACAGAGTATTCAGGCTAATCATAAACGCAAAAGCAAAGACTGATAATGTTTGTACCTGATTCTACACGGTGTTTATGTCCTAATTAAACATTATTCTCATGCTTTAATTGAAAGTCTGGATCACTCGAGATAAGACGTCGTCGTGTGGAATTTAGATGAACGATTTTGCATGATCATAAATAACAACAACAACAACAAACACAACAACAACTTTAGAATTAGAATTATACACATATAATTATATAGAATTATATACATCTGTTTGTAATAAATTATGTTAAGCATTTTAAAAATGGGAATAAACTTGCATTAAAAATTAGACACAACATATAATTTTTTTTCAGGCTCCCTTAAAAAAAAAAATCAAGCCTTTATATGAAAAGGTTTAAATCTTTATTTGACAGACTGACCAACACTTATCCAACTGCAACAAGACCGAGACATGTCTTACCTATAAAGAAAGGAAGAAAAACCACTGAGCCCATCATGAGATCGGGTTGGATCTTCACACGCGCTGCAGTCGCTTCTGAAAGAGCTCCGGTCCAAACGGGTTCAGGACACGCATCATGTGTTATTAGTGAACGACACGACATTCCACTCTGATGCAACACTGCGATCTACTGACCACGAGAGACCACTGCAACCACAACCCGAGCATCCAGCAGGCTATTTCAAGTCATCATAACCTTAGTCAGGTTAGACGCCATGTTGAATTTGACGATTATTTTAGAAAAGACGTTTCTTCAGGTTAACAATCGTTATGTTGTCGTTAAACAACAGTGCAATCCATCATTCAACGTTTCTTCCTCAGCCTCGTTTTCATTCCTGTCTACCATGAGAACCAATTAAAATTCTTAAGGGAAGAGAATTTGGCTGATTTAAATGTATAAACAAAAGAAAATGAACAAATAGGCCTTTTATCATTCTCAAAACAGATTTCAAATACAACATCATTTGATTATACCCATTAGGGATATGTTTATTCATTATGACATACCTTGTGTTTCTGTGTAGCCTAGACCAAATAAGCAGCTTTTCATCTACATTTAGTTCATCATATCTCCACTAGCAGCAACAGGAATCAAGTTTTGATGTTTGACCAGAACGTCTCAGTGCAAAAGCATGATTAAACTCTATGCACAGTTACCTTTTCTCAAACTCGCTTCTGGAAAATCACTTTAGTCATGGTTTTCTGGTATTATTTGTTGTTGTCCATCTTCCATCTCATCACTGAGATAAATCTTCCAGTAACACAGGGCTGGTTAAGTTCGTTTCTCTGTATTTTGCACTTTGTAAAAATGTCTGATGGAAAAGCTCATCTTTAATGACTTAAACTGATCCATCACTGGCCTGTTAAGATGAGAGAATGCAAAAGTTAAGACAAATCTTTTGTGTTGTCCTCCAAAACATTCATCATCGGGGTAAAGCACCTGCAGGTATGGCCGTCTACACCAGGATCATCTTGTGCGGCCCGAGCAGCCTGTCTTCACATGGAGCTCAACGATCAGCCGGGGAATTGAATGGAAGTTGTAAAAATAGATGAAAAAATCCAGAAAAAGAATTCATCCTCATTTGGCTGTGACGGTGGTCTGGGCTTTTTTGTCCCGGGTGTATCCTCAACAGCTGAAATCACTAAAGATGTTTGTGTTTGCAGGGAAAATATCACATCTATCATTCATTTGGGGGCTCGTAGGCCAGAACCGTTTCCACATTTGACAGACTACTCAGTCAGGCGGTTTCACGTCACGCTGCTTTCCAAAAGCCCATTCCTATTCACTGCCGATTCAAACCCTCACTGATTTCATATCATTTAATCTGCCCACAAATAAAACATGTCATGAACACACTTTTTCAAATACAGGCATGTATTATAGATAGACAGACAGACAGACAGACAGACAGATAGACAGATAGATAGATAGATAGATAGATAGATAGATAGATAGATAGATAGATAGATAGATAGATAGATAGATAGATAGATAGACTGACAGACAGATAGATAGACACAATTGTCTTGGTACTCCTCCCAAGGGCATCACCACACATGCTGGACACCATCTGAGTCAAACAAGTTTACCTTAGACTCATCAGACCACAGGACATGGTTCCAGTAATTCATGCTCTTGGCCAGGTTATCTACTGCAAACTGTTTGCAGGCCTTTTTGTGAGCCAGCTTAAGAGGAGGCTTCCTTCTGGGATGACGGCCATGCAAACTGACTTGTTACAGTGTGTGGCGTATGGTCTGAGCACTGACAAGCTGACCTTCCACTTCTGCAACCTCTAAAGCAATGCTGGCAGCACTCATGTGTCTGTTTTTTGAAGCCAGCTGACGCACAGCACAAGGACTCAACTTCTTTGATCGACCCTTGCAATGCCTGTTCCGAGTGAAACCCGTCTCTGAAAACCTCTTTATTACCCTGGCCACTGTACTGTAACTCAGTTCCAGGCTGTTACCGAACTTCTTACAGCCTTCGCCATCTTTGAGGAGAGCCACAATTCTGATGAGGTGCCATGTTGAACATCAAGGGGTCAGTATGAGAGAATTGTACTCCAAGAACCAAATTTGAACTGCTCTAAAAAACAAGATACACAAATTTGTATGCAGACAAAACATGAACATGATGAAGAAGTCATGTGGCTTTGCATGGTTAAACAACGTATTGCTGTTATCACTTAGAGTGTACTCAGTTTTGTTGCCATCTTTTGTGATGATAATAATGGCTGTATTTTGAGTTATATTCAGAGGACAGTAAATCTGTACTGCTATACAAGTTGCACATTGATTACTCAAAAATATATCCAAGTTTCATTTCTATAGAATTGTCCCTTGAAAATATATACTAAATTGACTGCCGAAATGAGAAGGGTGTACTCACTTTTGTAAGATATATACATATATACATAGAATACTGTTTAAAGAAATAATACAACTAAAAATGATATATATATATATATATATAACAGTTATTTTGATTATAGGTTAAAGAATAACCAAAACAAATCCTGCTAACTAACAATATAACAATAAAACACAATATCACAAAAACATGATAACATAATAAAATATGATTTTTGAAAATAATCAGTTATCTTTTTTTGCTAATAAACTCTTCATATATATGTATAAGGGCTCTCAAACGATTAATCACATCCAAAATAAAAGTTTTTGTTTGAATAATATATGTGTGTGTACTGTGTATATTTATTATGTACATATAAATACACACATATGCATGTAAATATTTCAGAAAAATATGTTACGTTTATATATTAAATATATTTATTTATAATATAAATTATATGAATATAAATATAGACATGTAAATACATGTAATATATTCAAAATATGTACTGCATGTGTGTGTATTTATATAATAAATATACACAGAACAAACACATTTATTATGCAAACAAAAACTTTTGTTTTGGATGCGATTAATCATGATTAATCGTTTGACAGCACTAATATATATATATATGAAGGACCCAGTAATGTTCACATACATCTCGCCCAAATGCAGGAAACTTGCAGTATTTATTTTCCTTGGTCTCAATTTGTGTCTTGAGTCTGAAACAGTGTGTGTCCTTGAACATTATATAATGCCGAAACTCACAAACACAGCACAACCGACAGAAACCTTCCACACATGTGATGTCTCCTGACTTCTGGAAGAACGAGGAACTCCCTGCTGATGGGTATATCAAGGCTTTGGGCTACTAAACACAGGCCTGAGTTTCCTGTGCGTTCCTGTCTGCTGGTGGGCCGAGCGCTCATCTGTCCACTGTCCCCCAGAGGCCATAAATCGTTCAGATGAGATGAAGTCCTTGTGTTCCCTGCCTAAACTGCTGCGTGAAATCTGCATGGCCATGTTTTGACAGCCTGTGGCTTTAAATCATCATTTTATGACGGCCAGGGAAAACGTGTCTGTGTTCCCGCCAATGATTTACGTTCATTGGAGTCTGGAGGATATGATAATTTGGCCCAGGCAGATAGATTGAGAGATACCAAAGGGCTTCTGTCCCAAACGCTCTCATACGCCGCACAAATGGAGTCCACATGCTGGAGAAAGAGCCTGACATCTCTGTTCATCTCCTCAACATCACGTGCCTCTTCTCCTGCCTATGAATGAATTACACTTATGTTCAACTCTGCTGGGGAGCGATCAAGTCTCATAATTCATAATTCTGAGTCATACAATCATAAAAGAGCTTATATCATCACAAAAAAACCTGAACTTGATGCCATTGATTTCAGGAACAACTGGAACAACAGAGCAGGTTGAGTGACTGGAAAGTGAAGTCCGCCAAGTTTCCTCCATGACTGAGAATGTATAATGAAATGGGTTTACTTTATCATTTGTTTCATATTTTTCCTCCTTCTACAAAGCCAACAGTGTCATTGTTTACACAGGCTGTCATAATCTGACTGTTGGCTTTATTATAAAAATGACAGTACTTTTCCAAGTGATCTGATTTAGAATTTTTGCTTCATGAACAATAAAATGGATACAAATATTCCCAACAATTTACATATCTGCAGACCAGGGGATATGACACAACCAATTTCTAAATGTATAATAGTAAGAAAACATTTTTTGAGCAGTAAATCAGCGACACTGAAGACTGGAGTAATGATGCTGAAAATTCAGCTTTGACCACAGGAATAAATTATTTTAAATTGTAAAAATATTTCATAATATTACTGTTTTTACCAGATTTCTTAACAAATAAATGCAGCCTTGGTGCTGACTTCTTTCAAAAACATTACTGACCTCAAACTTTTGAACAGTTGTGTATATTTAGTGTTTTCTCTCGAATGTGTTCATGAATGGCTCACTCCCCATGTGTTGCTTTAACATACTGGAGGTCATGATGTACACAGGCGGTGGTGGTCTTACCGGATACCCAAACCACACTGGCACTAACTCACTCCTCTAGAGGACCAGAGCATCGTCCCAGACAGGCATGAGAGCCGAGCGGGAAGCCAACTAAACTAAACAGTGTTTTGGGTCATATAAGCCAGCAGATGTTCATAGATAATGGTGAACTGGAGTCCAAAACATGTCTATCTTTACATGTGTGCATGTATAACTCCTTATATGTGGACAAAATAACAAATAACTATGGATTAGCCTGTATTAAATTAGTTTTATCATCAAGAAATTGCACTGCAGCATCCTTATAGTAGTTTGGCTTTCCTGTAGCTCAACTGGTAGAGCATGGCACTAGCAATGCCAAGATCATGGGTTCGATTCCCAGGGAAAGCAAGAGCTGATCAAATGTAGAAACTTGAATGAAATGTAAGTCGCTTTGGATAAAAGCGTCTGCTAAATGCGTAAATGTAGTAGGGGTCAGGAGTTAACATAGAAACACTGGCATACAAATAAACCTTAACAATCATGTACATGTGAGGATCACTTACAATTCCTTCAAGAAGTTATGCATTTATTCTCTGAGCACTTTTCTGAAAAGGTTTCAACACAGAAATTGAACGTTTTTGCTATGATCTTCTGACCGGAGAGTCGGGTTTAGCTAATCTATTATCTAAAGGGCACTGAATTCTCATAGCAGACTTTCCATCCTTTTCACTTGATTTCCAAAAGTATCTAAACATCTCTGCGTAGACTTTAAACATTGTGTGGTTGGGCTTTTACCAAACGCTCTTTCAGCCCACATGTCTTCCCACACTGTCCAGCGCATGGAAAAAGATTTCAGCAAACGTGCGGACGGCCACCCATGTCTTACCTCACGCCCTTTGGCCCCGGGCCTGCGAGATGAGTTTTCCTCACTTGTACCTGCAGCACAGCTTCGGGTGAAGCGCTTTCTTCTCGCTGATCCTCTGCTGTGTCCTACAAACTGTAGAAGAGAGACAAGGACAGGGAAAGTATTTCCACCTTTTTTATAGTGCATCTGAATTGCTTCAAGCATGTATTACCCTGAATTCTCTACAGTTGGATTTGTGCGCAAATTTTGTGAAAAATCTGATATAAAATATTACATGAAAAACTAAATGAAATGAGAAATTTTGCTTTGAGAACTAAATGGAATGAGTTTAAGTTAAAACACTAAAACTACTAACTGCAAACAGATAAGAACTATATATGAACTAAAATACATGCAATAATATTTAATATACTGTATATATATATATATAAATGTCAAATATATGAAATATGTTATAATAATTATAATATAAGCAAACTGGAATTTGTTATTGCATTTGTGTATCATTGCTATTTTGTTGATTTTGATTGCTTCTATTGTCCTCATTTGTAAGTCACTTTGGATAAAACATCTGCTAAATGACTAAATGTAAATATGTAATATAAAAATGTATAAACGTCAAATGCATACAACAAAGAAACTAAAACTTAGACAAAAAATAAATACATAAAGCATATTCAAAATATCAACAACTTGGTGTGGAGCTATTTTGAGCTATTTTTTTTATTTATTTATCTTTATTTATCATTATTTATTTTACTTTTTGGGATTTTTTTATATTTTGCCTTGGAAAAGGCTTTTTTCTTTATCAGAGCTTGGAAAATAATCAAATTATTTAATTTAGGAGAACCATTGGATTCAGTAAGTGTGCTAAAACTCGTGCTTTTGTTCTGGGCAAAAAAACATCCAGCTGGCCAGAATTTGGAGCCGTAACCTATTTCAAAAAGCATTATGAACTGCAAAATATTTCACTCAGAACTTCTCTCCAGTCTAATTCAGGGCATACAACTATTAACAGCTATTGTATGCAATTTACCTATAAGAAAAACTGGTTAATATTATACCGTTATAACGGTGTAATATGAAATATTAGTGCTAATTTTGTCCTGTGTATGTTTTATAAATCTGTGCAGGGCCCTGATGGAGGTGTGCATGCCATGCTGAATGCCTGTTGTTTTTAATAACTGTAACCTATTTTATTTATTATTATTTTCTAATAGCTGCCTTTCTGTGTTTATTTATTTTCTTTCAACAAATAATTTACAATTGTATTTAAAATATGCATTTCACAGAATAAACACTGTGCAGACTAATTTGCCACAGGCTTCATTAGCCCTCAAAAAAGGTCCTTTAAACTGGAGTTATTCAGCAATTCCTGAAAACGTGGCTGGTGTTGTATGATAGAAAGAGACGAGGTAAGTCTCAGTTTGTACGGATTTGACTCTTAATTGAGAAGATATAATTAATATTTTGTAATATACGTTTTTTTTCTTTCTTGAACACGTGATTGTGCAATAGGCCTACAATAAAAACGCCAGTATCTCCTCAAGGATAGAGTCGAATAAAAGGCTTTTGATAGTTTGATGTCATGGCAATGTTTAGAATCGCTACTGACAAAAAGATTGAGTTTTGAGGCGTTGTTTATTCGCGTTAATCGTGTTAAACGCAGTTTGGGCGGTAGAGTGTCGTACCGTCCATCATCACTTCGTGTCGCTGTAGTAAACAAACGAATGAAGGGGAGTTTGTGATGCGGCTGATAATGTTATTCTTTCCATTTAGAATATGCTGTAGTTTAATACATCCTTTAACTTCGATATATCTTAAGGATTATGTATTGAATGTGTCTCAAATCTGTCGTAGCCGTTTTAATGAACATCTCTGTAGATCAATATATAAGAATACTATGTGAACAATGTGTTTTTGCCTTGTTTCCATCAGTAATGTTACTGTTAGCCACATAATAATGAAAAATCAGGAAAATAAGTTTTATTTTTTTGAGTTTGAGGCGTGTTTTGTTAATTGTTGTTACTATAAAGAAACCGGAAGTAGGCCTATTGTTGTATCTACAGTTTGTTGTTTTTCATTTTAACGAAATACTTTTAAACCGTAGTTTCTTGGCCATTTTATTTTACTTTTATTTATTTTAAATTATTTTATAATACCATACTATAAGTGTATTGTCAGTTTTGTTTTTGTTTCTCACATATTTCGTGTTCGCACCGTTCCTGTGAGAGGTGCTCTCCTCACTCGAGTATCTTCCCGATTATTACATTATTTATTAAACTCATATTTCACCTCAAATCGTATAAATATTTCGCCTAATACTAAAAATTTCCGTGGAGAGGAACACAAGGAGTATAATCTTTTATTTTGGTGCCCTGTTTAATGCGGGCTGTTTACTTGTATAATAACAGAGTGGTAATGGTTGTTTTTGAAGTGAGTTTGCTGAAGGTGTTGTGGGTTACTTTGTAAGTTGAATAAGTTTGTTTAGTGTAGTAATTTTGGCAACTGAATAATTAAAAGCTAAGTTTTTGGAGGTATCTCTTTATTCATATCCCAGTCAGCAATTTTCCTTTGGTATGGTTCTGGCCAAATTCAACAGCTGAAGTGTGGCCCAGATTAGTTCGTGTTCGGACGCCCAAAACTGCTCCATATTTTTTTTTTGCCAGAACTGAACCAAAACAGTACCGTAACCTAACCGAGAGTGAGTCAAATAATAAAAAAAGACGTGGTTGATATATGGACCTTATAAGTATTCTTATATGGCTTAAAGGGCTAATGGCCGGCACTTATGCCAAAGCCATTATTCAGCCATATTTACACCACACCTA
The DNA here is from genome assembly GCA_027564155.1 of Gymnocypris eckloni scoliostomus. Taxonomy (NCBI): domain Eukaryota; kingdom Metazoa; phylum Chordata; class Actinopteri; order Cypriniformes; family Cyprinidae; genus Gymnocypris; species Gymnocypris eckloni. Next base: position 36,159,724 of record CM050412.1, on the reverse strand, counting down.
TCTTTTAAATGTAAAATACCCATTACACAGTAAATCTTAAACACAAAAATGGATTCACACTATATTTTTAAACTACAGTATTTTAATAACAGAATGTAAATGTCAGATGAGTGAATAAATGTGCAAAAATGTATCATTTTAGTAAGTCTCGCCAGTCTATCTCACCAATAGTCTGTCAGGAAAAAGAAAAGAAAAAAGAACATTATCATACTATCATAATTGGTATCATAAATTAGATATTATTTGAAGACAAGCACATAAATGACTGTAAATCAGCACTGCACACATTATTTTCTACCACCCAAAAAACGAGTGCTGCTGTGAAGTACTTTTATAAATTATAATTTTCAAAAAAAAAATTTGCTACTTTTAAAAGACTAAAAAGTAATTTAAACAGACATTTTTAGACATAATAATAATAATATACATAACATCAATGAAAACATTAGGGATGTAATGGTACCTCAGTTTTGATGTCACAGTTTCAAACATTTTTGGTACAGCAGGGGGAGAAAACATACAATTTTATTTTTATATTTTGGTTAAATCCCTTAAATATAAGGTCCGTGGTTCACACAAGCTCAAGATACTTTCACATTTTATTCTACGACATAAAACACACCATTTACACCACACTCGTGATTTTTTTAAACTGTTACGTTTCTTTAAAAAGACGGTTGCTAACAAGTTGCTAAATGGGACTGTACAGGTGCTGTTACATTAAACGTCATCACGCCGAACAGTTTATCAATTACAGTATTTTCCAATTGTAGTATAATTTGCGATACAATTAATTTTAGAATAACCAATAAATAGTTCCCCGCATTTTATATTGTTGTTCGACAATGTTTTTTTTCTTTGCCCCGAAATGCGACACAAGTCTACAGATGGAAGATGCTCGTTTTATTGCTTTCCTAAGCGGAGACTCTGGGTTCAGATCATAAGGTAAACTCATATTACGATTATTACATGTAAACACCACATTTTCCGGATTTACGTGGTGAAAGTGAAACTTTAATGATGCATAATGCTTAAAGCCATGTTAAAATTAAATGTTTGCGGCCACATGAAGCTGTTAGAAAAGCTGGTGACGTTGAAGGCGAGCGACCGTAGTGCAGTAGTTGGTTTATAGCCTAAGTTTAGCTTTTCATTTGTGGCGCTTTTTCATTATTTAGGCTTCAAAATTAGTCAAAGTTATACTATTTTGTGAAGATTATCTTGATGGATAAAACGTGCAAATTTCATTAACTATGATTGAACACAGACCTTATATTTAGCGATAACCCAAAAGCCTATGAAAAAATCCTATTGGCTTTTTGTCGAGGGAACCAGTTTCATGCTAGCAGCCGATCCGCCTACAGAGTGACGTCACAGTTCCCCCACGCTATAGTGACGCAGGGTAGGTCTCGCGGGATCTGAAAATGGTCACAAGAGGTTAAGCTTAACTTCATCATTTAACATTGACTATTTGTTGTATGATGGTTACTTGGACTATTCTGTATATTATAATAAAGAAACCCATTCGGTCTCCTCTTTTTGTAATTTCAAAGAGGATTTTAGGATAAAAAAATAAAATTACACTCAGCGATCGCTTTTAGACTGACACAGACTACAGCTGACCAAAAGAGACACTGTTTCATTAATTAATACCAAGAAACTGTTCTCTTCACAGAGTCTAACACTAGAACTAAAATGATAGTAAGGACAGACATATATGAACACGTCATATTGTGTGTGTGTGTTTTCGGGGTTAAGAGCAAATTGTAATTCGTCATCGCAGAAAATCAAACCACAGATTTGAATTAATTCCAAAAATGAAGACTAATCATAATATCAATCACAGAGCGAGAAAACACAGATTATTAGTCATAACAATTTCTTCTGATATTAAACTTGTTCAGGCAGCCCCGCAGTAAAGCAGGGCATCAAAAAATTAGTTTATACTCATTGTGTTCCTCCCCACGGAAATCTTTAGTAAAAGGCGAAAGATTTATACGATCTGAAGAGAAACATGAGTGTACTAAAGTCTACTGGAGCACCAGTACGTACTCGAGTGACACGAACACGTTTCACAAGAACGGTTACAACGTGATTGACATCGGTACTGCAATATATTGTAACAGAACAACGTATAATAACGTTAAATGATGATGCTATTTAAACGGCATAGCAAATAAGAGTGTATGCGTGTATAAAATACAAAATACCTATGTGAACTTAACTGTGCCCCATTGCATTGTGGGTAAGAGAGTTTACTTCCGGATTCGTCATCACTATTGAGGAATCAGCTTTACTGGCATGGTGGAAAATAAACTCGACATTTTCAAAGCCTTTAGCAACATCATCAGTCTCTCTCACTGTGACAACCGCTTCTTAAATGTTACATTTGAATTGGTTTGCTTAAACATGTCTGCTATGTGAACTAAAGCAAATGCAAATACAGCAATATAATTATTATCTAGCCTTTTCTGTCATTACTGTTAATGTAATAATGTATATATTATAATACAGCAAGAAAGTAGGCACAATTTATACTTGTTACAAAAGTTTCAAGCATTTAAACATAAATCCATAGTTTTAAGATCATGCAAAAAAAAAATTTAGACTAGTTCAAATGAGAATATAAAACCCTCAATAAGGGGATTTTCTCTTGAAATATTACCAAATAATTAAATTAAGATATTGTTCCTCCCCGTCGGGGAATCGAACCCGTCTTCCGCGTGACAGGCAGAAGCCTATTTCAGCCTATTCATTTTTTGAACCTATTTCAAAAAGCATTATAAACTGCAAAATATTTCACTCAGAACTCTCCAGTTTAATTCAGGGCATAATACTATTAACAGCTCTTGAATGCCATTTACTTATAAGAAACACAGCTTAATATTATATTGCTATAACGGTGTATTATGAAATATTAGTGCTAATTTTGTCCTGTGCATGTTTTATAAATCTGTGCAGGGCCCTGATGGAGGTGTGCATGCCATGCTGAATGCCTGTTGTATTTAATAACCGTAGCCTATTTTATTTATAATTTTTTTCTAATAGCTGCCTTTCTGTGTTTATTTATTTTCTTTCTAAAAATAATTTACAATTGTATTTAAAATATGCATTTCACAGAATAAACACTGTGCAGACTAATTTGCCACAGGCTGCATTAGCCCTCAAAAAAGGTCCTTTAAACTGTAGTTATTCAGCAATTTCTGAAAACGTGGCTGGTGTTGTATGATAGAAAGAGACGAGGTAAGTCTCAGTTTGTACGGATTTGACTCTTAATTTAGAAGATATAATTAATATTTTGTAATATACGTTTTTTCTTTCTTGAACACGTGATTGTGCAATAGGCCTACAAGAAAAACGCCAGTATCTCAAGGATAGAGTCGAATAAAAAAGGCTTTTGATAGTTTGATGTCATGGCAATGTTTAGAATCACTACTGACAAAAAGATTGAGTTTTGCAAGTACTCTTCGCTGCAGACTGTAGCGCGGTGACGTCACGTATGTGTTTACTGCGCATGCTCAATGTGACGTAAGGTATAACTATAACACGCATGCGCATCTTAACGGAATACTCTAATAAAATGTAAGAGTAATGAATGTTAAGGCGAAAAAAATCAGTGAAATGTAACAGAGCATATATCCATGATTTTAACCATGTTTCATTTGAGGTCAAATTAAACAGAATTATTGAGTTTATTCTGTAATATATAAAATAAATAAACTCTTGATGACAGCACCTCCGGGTTCTTCATTCATATTTCCTTGAGGATCGGCAGGCCGCGGATCAGCACCAAGCTGGGATTTCATACGCAAATTATGATAATTTACTTTATTTTAGAGATGGACGAACATGAACATAAGCGGCTTATTTTACGTTATCTAACGTTACGTTAGAGCACAACCGTGTTTTGTTGTTGTTTAAAGAGATGAGTTACGTTGCTCAATGCATTATTGTAGGTATAAAGTGCTAATGTTTTCATGACAAGCTCAATGTTTCCTTGCTTAATAAAATATTTGAGCCTATTTGATTATCTTAGTTTTTTAAAGGTTCTTATAGTAAATAAGTGTACGTGACATCAGATATTAAAAATCCAATGATTTATGTATCCAAACCCTCATTGTGTGTGCATTCAGATTCAATTATTAATACTCGATCATAGCCAAATAGACCTGCATAACAATCGAATATTAAATCACTCAGAGATGTAAATCTGTGCAATAGATACGCAAGCACTTTTAATGAATAAAAGTGACCTACAAATCTAAAATCAGTAGGCTTAATTTAGTACAGGGATCGTTGGTTCTTGTTAATGGATTGAGCCACAAAACCACTAATTTATTCCTGTGTGGCTCAGTGGTAGAGCATCGCGTTAGCAGCGCAAAAGGTTGTGGGTTCGATTCCCAGGAACACATATACTAATGAAAATGTATAACCTGAATGCACTGTAAGTCGCTTTGGATAAAAGCATCTGCTAAATGCATAAATGTAAATGTAATTTAATTTGTGCATATAGCAATATAAACGTATAAATAAAATTGTTGCAAAGAAAATTTACATTTATTGCCTAAATATGCACTTAAGCATATTAATAATAATATTTGCTGTAGGTCAGATTTAATAACTGTTTTAGTAAACAAAAACCTTAAAAATAGGCCTTTATGCAATAAAATATAAATATTTATATATTGTTTCAGCAAGGTTTTTATTCCCATTATCCACACATAAAACCCCAGTTCACGCTGATGGACTATTTGGTATTATTGTCTTATTTGTCACCGATGTTTTGTCACAGACTACAGCTGCCCAAAAGAACACTGTCTCATTAATTAATACACAGAGTCTAACACGAGACTAAACTAATATCTAGCTCAAAAACCAGCAAATACATAATAAATGAAGTAACTATCACTTCTGATATTAAACTTGTTCAGGCAGCCCCGCAGTTAAGCAGGGCATCAAAAAATTAGTTTATACTCATTGTGTTCCTCCCCACGGAAATCTTTAGTAAAAGGCGAAAGATTTATACGATCTGAAGAGAAACATGAGTGTACTAAAGTCTCCTGGAGCACCAGTACGTACTCGAGTGACACGAACACGTTTCACAAGAACGGTAACAACGTGATTGACATCGGTACTGCAATATATTGTAACAGAACAACGTATAATAACGTTAAATGATGATGCTATTTAAACGGCACGAATGTAATTTACAGCCTTGCACGGTGCATCTAGAATACCGATTGTGTTGATCAGATCTGTTCACTATTTTTGCGGGCTTTCTGTGTTTGCGGTAACGTTACGTGTGCGACTGAAGAGCAGAGAGGCTATAAGACAAACCTGCGTGCTTACACGAAAACATAAAGTTCGTGCTTTGACATGATTAATGAATGCATAATATGTCTCCAAAGAGACGCCACGGTGTTTGAAGACGAACATTACGGGTTTCATGCCAGCATTAAAGGCATGCTGCACATTTATACACTTAAAAATACACTTCCACCGCTGGAAGTTTAAATTCGCAAAGAAAACAGCGGCGATCGCCTCGGTTGTTTAATTCAACGCATTCTCAGCACATCTATCAGAGGAAAGATACATTATGTGACATCATATTACCATTAATGCTGAAATCCCATTAGTAGACTTTATTAGTTTGCAAACTTCATTTGTTTACTATAATTCAGCGTAGGTTTATTTGTTTGCACACCAAATTATGAATGAACATGGCTGCAATTTACGTTTCTGTGTATTGTTTGTCATCATTAGCACGTCATTTGTTGATTACAAGCTAAATTATGAATGGCCATACCCATTATTTTCATTGTTGTAATGAGATTACATGTATTCAGCTGTTCAAAAATGTTTTGTAATAAATAATATACTAATCGGGAAGATACTCGAGTGAGGAGAGCACGTCTCACAGGAACGGTGCGAACACGAAATATGTGAGAAACAAAAACAAAACTGACAATACACTTATAGTATGGTATTATAAAATGATTTTAAATAAATACAAGTAAAATAAAATGGCCAAGAAACTGCGGTTTAAAAGTATTTTGTTATAATGAAAACCAACAAACTGTAGATACAACAAGAGGCCTACTTCCGGTTTCTTTATAGTAACAACAATTAACAAAATAACACGCCTCAAACTCAAAAAGACAACCGTATTTTCCCGAATTTCCATTATTATGTGGATAACAGTAGCAATACCGTAGTATAGTATTATTATATTATCTTACAAATAATGCTACATCGCGACACATTAATACGAGAGATCTTTTTTCATCAGTCAATGTTTTATAATGACTTATCATTTTCTCTTTATTATATCATGCGCACAAATCAAACTGTAGAGAATTCAGGGTAATAATAAATGCTTGAAACAATTCAGATGCACTATAAAAACGGTGGAAATACTTCCCCTGTCCTTGTCTCTCTTCTACAGTTTGTAGGACACAGCAGAGGATCAGTGAGAAGAAAGCGCTTCACCCGAAGCTGTGCTGCAGGTACAAGTGAGGAAAACTCATCTCGCAGGCCCGGGGCCAAAGGGCGTGAGGTAAGACTGAAATATGAATTAATTCAATCTTTTTCTGTGCGCTGGACAGTGTGGGAAGACATGTGGGATGAAAGAGCGTTTGGTATATAAAAACCATATATACCCACACGATATTGGTATTTAGTATGCTGCACTTTATTCTTGAACAGATTGCGCTATATTAAGCAATATATAAAAAGTGTTTCTGTTGCTCATATAAACGTTTCTGTGTATTTCAAATATATTGCATTTAATTCAGTTAATCTGTGATAAGATGCAAGCACCGTGCGAGCGTCACTAACGGGAGCAGAAAGTGTCCGAGTCGCCAGCCGGTGGCAGGCTAATGTAGTTCACCTCGAACAAGCCTACAATTCTGGAACAGGTGGCTTATGGGAAATGAAGTCAATCTCGTTTAATGGCCGCTAGCTCCCTCCTCAGGAATTGCAGAAAACATTATGGAGGAGGACAAAAGACCCATTATATTAAGAAGTTATGACACCATCTACACACATTATATTCTACTAAACCTGTGCGTTTAAAAAATGCCCTTAACACATGAATACATCTGCTCTTAAAATATCCACATGTACTTATCATTTAATCAAACTACTGCTATATACATATTGCATCTTCTACAGTTTCTGGAATATATACATATAATTTCCAATTTATTAAAATAGATTCATGTTTACTAACATTTTACTTAGCCGAATACAATTCAATGAGTGGGGCACAACACTTAAGATAAATTAACTTTAGTTTTGGTTTGTATTAAATACTATTATTAATATGGTATTTTTGAGCATATTTTAGTTTTAGTATCTTGTGTACCACAAAAACATCTTCCCTTTCTAAAATATTAGAAGAACACTTAAAATTGTATTATTTTAGCTTGTTGCCGAAGCATAATTTCTAATATTTAATTAGAAATTATTAGAAAATCTAATAATTTAATTTAGTTTAACTTGATGCAGGCTAAATATAACATTAAAACTGAAATTGAAATAGTAAAAACTATGTAGACATAAAAAATACAAGGAAAACACAATTACAAAAACGTTAACCAAAATTTGAATGAAAACAGAAAATACAATGAAGCTAATTCAAAATAAATATATACAAAAAAACTTTAACAGTACCTCAATTATACTAAAATAACACTGATGTGGTAAATCTTCATGCACTTGGTTGTTATAGTATGCATTTATCAAATAATGTCATTTCTATGCAATTTATGAGGGAAAACATAACTGAACTTTGTCATTTTCATGCAGTTTATTTAAACACAAATGAACACACTGAATTATTACAGTGAGAAATGAGCCTCTAGTCTTTTTATAAATTTGCACAACAGAGGAAATAAAGTTTTTTTTTTTTACCTTGTCATTCTCATAGAATGTAGAGTTAGAATAGAAAATAAAATTTTCACTTGTTAAAATATTTGGGCCATTTGACCCATTTCAACCCACAGTCGCATCCGAGCAGCTTTCTCCCAGTGTTCACCGTGCAAAGAAACAGACCCAGCAAAGCCACCATACCGAACGACCCACGGTGGCGCTTCTTGGGCTCTAACAGCACAGAAGAACACAACACAGAAACACATTTCACTAGCTGTTTTGATCTGTATTCATACTGTCAGCTTTAATATACACAGATCAGCACAGTGCAAAGAGACTCACTTCCGGAAGAGTATCCACGAGCGTACAGCACACGACTGACGATCCAGATCATTCCCAACACGCTGGCCAGACGCTGAGAAGCACAGTTCACTTCACTGTTTGCATGCATATTTACAGTGCACCTCCAGGTGAGGGTTAATAAAGCTCGAATCTGTACTCACTGGATGCTGAATCCCTCCCACAGATAAATGAAACAGGAATGGCGACAAGAGTTCAACGCTGTTTTACAATAATAATACAGATGTGAAAATCTATAAATCATCAGAAAATGAATAAGGACCACAACCACAACATTCAGTTTTCTATCAAATGTAAAACATTCATTAAGCTGATATTTATTACAAAGGAAATGTTAATATTTAGCAGTAATATAAGATTAGCTGTGAACACATGCACATGTTTCCTGTATGCGTACTGTACGTACGTGTTCTGATGCGCTCGCTGGATACAGTTGAATTTGTGTCCAGTCTCTGGATCATCACTGTACATTGTCGGATACTAGAAAATAAAAGTTATACTTTCTTCTTGCTTTAGGGCAAACTAATTTACACATGAGACCAGTAAGCAAAATCGCTGAAGTACTCCAAAAAAGGGGTTCTCAACCAGACATGGTGGTAGGAATAAATGTTTGCATTGAACAATCAAATGCAACTGAATGTATAATTGTGTACGGTTAGGATAGTAAAACGAAGGCTGTGTGTGAATTCAACTATAACTTTGGAACTCACTGTTGGATTATGAGTGCATGTGCAGTGATGAGTGTATGTTAAGTTACCTGGACATTGTATTCAATCCGAGCCTTCACCACAGCATGAGACAGATGAGCCATTAGGAGAAACGAGGCCGCTCCAGTTAGAGCCACATAGCCGTACTCTTTAGACAAAACCACCATCTTCTCGACTGAGGAGAAACAGAAATATTACAGAATCTGTGTGAGATGATAACATACAGATGTGTACAGCACAGGAATAGAAAATATGTGACTACAGAAATATCCCCATTTGATGCTGGTTACGCAGACAAAAAAAAAGATGTGAAATGAGAAAGTGCTCAGTCTTCTCCGTCTGTGAACTCAAAGTTTTTTAACTTTTAAGTAACTTTTGTTACTTTCAATTGCACAAAATGAGAGTAGGACACAAGCAGCTGCAGTAAAGTTAAAGTCAATTTATTTGTCAAGAATCTACAGTTTTGTAAAATAAGCACACGAGCAGGAAAAGGTCAAATTGCTACATGCACCATTCACAACAGTGTAAAAGCAAAATACATGCATTCATGTCAGTAATCTGTTAGTTGCGTTATATTGATTTGTTCAATTATTCAGACAATCATTATTGAAATTTTTAAAGACATTTGCTGATTTTCTTTAGTTACCTGTTCTGTGCTTCTGTGCTGGTTATCTGGAGGGTGGAGGCAGGAGGACAAAGATCATGTAGTAAATGTGACGCTTTTGGGTAAAGGGTCAAACTCCATAAGCTACGGTGGCCGAGAGAGCTCAACGCGCTGCAACTTCAGAAAACACATGCAAATAAAAAAAGCACCAGCAAATTAAGAAAACATCTTCATCGGTTTGACAGCACACACGCTGCAAATCCTCACAACACATGCACGAAATATCACGAAATCCTCACGAAATATTTTAAATAAATATTATTATTGTTAATATCTAACCTGGTATCATTATTAATATCCAGTATTGTAAGGGTTAAAATTTGTGTCCGTGTCTAATTTAATCTTTCAAAATCTATTCAATTTATTCAACATCAGAATCAGATGTTTTGGTGGTCATTACGAACCAAGGTCAATTAAATATATTAATTTGTGCTTGAAATAAAATATTCTTATCAGATCCTTTGATAATGATGTGCTACCCCCAAAAAAGCCTTTATTTCATGTACACTGGTACTGGAAGGTGGACCATGTCTGAATAATTTGCAGCGCGTTTCTTAACTTGCATGTGTTGTGAGGATTTCGTGATATTTCGTGCATGTGTTGTGAGGATTTGCAGCGTGTCAAACCGATGAAGATGTTTTCTTAATTTGCTGGTGCTTTTTTTATTTGCATGTGTTTTCTGAAGTTGCAGCGCGTTGAGCTCTCTCGGCCACCGTAATAAGCCCCATCCGATCCTCCTTCAAGAAGCCAAATGCACTGTCTGCAATCTGTTTAGAAAATGGAACCATTTAAAAGGGATTGTAATGTTTACCTTTGAATAACAATTATAAAACATAAGAAATATGCATATAGCATAATATGCATTCTGGTTGTGATTTGTTTATATTATGGTTGGAAAATATACATCCAGGTTTCTCATTTTCTAATCTATAATACATTTTTTATGCTACGTCAACAGCAGGACTATGGCAAAAACAAAGTAATAAAAGTTGCACAATTAACAAAAAACTAAGACTTAAGATGAACAAACAACAATATGGACAAAAGTATTGGACAAACGCTTGGTGGCGGCATCTACTGTTCTTGTGTAAGCTCACATACTGTTACCATTGCATTCAGAGATCGTGTACAAAAATAAACAATAACAAAAAACATCTGACATTAAAACCTGACAAACAGAATCTGCTCTTCTTGTCTTTTTCAATGGAATTTTAAGATTAAAAAAGTTCCACCACTCTTAAATAAACGGCACAAATATAAGCTACAACTAACCAAAATAGGATCAAATACAATATAAATCAGGACGGAATGCCTTACATTAAGTACAGACATAAAATACTTTCACAGAATAAAAAAAATGTTTTAGACCTAGCACACTATGACACGTGCATAGTTATTAAATAAATTCAGATTTTTTTTTACATGAGGTGAAGAAGCCCTGCAATTAAGCAGAGCACCAAAAAATTAGTTTATACTCATTGTGTTCCTCTCCACGGAAATCTTTAGTAAAAGGCGAAAGATTTATACGATATGAAGAGAAACATGAGTGTACTAACTTTAGGAAAGCAACACGTACTTCAGCGACAGCAACACATTTCACAAGAACACAATCTGTTCATCATTTAACATTGATTATTTGTTGTATGATGGTTACTTGAATATTCAGTCTAACACGAGAACTAAATTAACATTCATCTCAAAACCAGCAAACACATATTAAAAACATAATCAGTCACTTTCTGATATTGAACTTGTTTGAGCAGCCCCGCAGTTAAGCAGGGCATCAAAAAATTAGTTTATACTCATTGTGTTCCTCCCCACGGAAATCTTTAGTAAAAGGCGAAAGATTTATACGATCTGAAGAGAAACATGAGTGTACTAAAGTTTTCTGGAGCACCAGTACGTACTCGAGTGACACGAACACGTTTCACAAGAACGGTTACAACGTGATTGACATCGGTACTGCAATATATTGTAACAGAACAACGTATAATAACGTTAAATGATGATGCTATTTAAACGGCATAGCAAATAAGAGTGTATGCGTGTAAAAAATACAAAATACCTACGTGAACTTAACTGTACCCAATTGCATTGTGGGTAAGAGAGTTTACTTCCGGATTCGTCATCACTATTGAGGAATCAGCTTTACTGGCATGGTGGAAAATAAACTCGACTTTTCAAAGCCTTTAGCAACATCATCAGTCACTGTGACAACCGCTTCTTAAATGTTACTTTTGAATTGTTTGCTTAAACATGTCTGTTATGTGAACTAAAGGAAATGCAAATACAGCAATATAATTATTATCTAGCCTTTTCTTTAATTACTGTTAATGTAATAATGTATATATTATAATACAGCAAGAAAGTAGGCACAATTTATACTTGATACAAAAGTTTCAAGCATTTAAAAATAAATCTATAGTTTTAAGATTATGCTAATTTGTTTTGCACACCAAATTATGAACACAACAAAAAGTTTCTGTATAAGTTTTCAACCATTTTCGTTATTTTATTGGGTATTTTTAACACTCTTATTTGCTATGCCGTTTAAATAGCATCATCATTTAACGTTATTATACGTTGTTCTGTTACAATATATTGCAGTACCGATGTCAATCCCGTTGTAACCGTTCTTGTGAAACGTGTTCGTGTCACTCGAGTACGTACTGGTGCTCCAGCAGAATTTAGTACACTCATGTTTCTCTTCAGATCGTATAAATCTTTCGCCTTTTACTAAAGATTTCCGTGGGGAGGAACACAATGAGTATAAACTAATTTTTTGATGCCCTGCTTAACTGCGGGGCTGCCTGACCAAGTTTAATATCAGAAGTGATAGTTTTTAATATGTGTTGCATAGTTTAGAGCTGGATGTAAAGGATGGTTTTTAATTAGGAAATGCTTGAAATCTACGGTTTGATTTTCTGCAGTGACAAACTACAGTTGCTCTTAATCCTGAATACACACATACACATAATATGACGTGTTCATAAATGTCTGTTCTTACTATCAGTCTCGTGTTACACTCTGTGAAGAGAACAGTTTCTTGGTATTAATGAGACAGTGTTCTTTTGGGCAGCTGTAGTCTGTCAGTCTAAAAGCGATCGCTGAGTGTAATTTTAGTTTTCAACCTAAAATCCTCTTTGAAATTACAAAAAGAGTAACGTTAGACCGAATGGGTTTCTTTATTATAATATACAGAATATTCAAGTAACCATCATACAACAAATAGTCAATGTTAAATGTTGAACAGATTGTGTTCTTGTGAAATGTGTTGCTGTCGCTGAAGTACGTGTTGCTTTCCTAAAGTTAGTACACTCATGTTTCTCTTCATATCGTATAAATCTTTCACCTTTTACTAAAGATTTCCGTGGAGAGGAACACAATGAGTATAAACTAATTTTTTGGTATCCTGTTTAAAGCGGGGTTGTTTACTTGTGTAATAACAGAGTGATAATGTTTGCTTTTGAAGTGAACTTACTGAAAATGTTTTGAGTTACTTTGTATGTTGAGTAAGTTTGTTTATTTTCGCATCTTTGATAATTTTATCAACTAAACAAATTAAAAAATATAGTTTTTGTCATTAGCTGTTCCCATCTGGTGGAATGAACTGCCTAACTCAATCCGAGCAGCTGAATCCTTACCATCTTCAAGAAACGGCTAAAAACACATCTCTTCCATCTTTATTTGACCCTCCAACTCTAGCACTCTCTATTCTAATTCTATTTATCTAATCAGTCTTTTTATTTTAAAAACACACACATTTGACCATCTATCAAATGCGTATTTATTCTCTAACTTCTAGCTTTCTTGTAAAACTAACAGTTTCTTGTTTCAATATTTTACAAACTCATTTTCTAAAAAAAACTAAAACAAAAAAAGCTTATGTGTACTGTGTTAGGCTAACCAGGACTTGTAATAGCATATGACAATACATATCATATGCATGTTGTTGCTCTTTTGTTGGTTTTGATTGCTTCTATTGTCCTCATTTGTAAGTTGCTTTGGATAAAAGCATCTGCTAAATTACTAAATAAATAAATAATATGGAAAATATCTTTTACTGTAGCTTCAGATCATGCTGCAAAAAATGCTTCTTTCTCAGTATTTTTGTCTTGTTTTCCAGCACAAATGCCGAAAGATTCTTAAATAAAGATACATTTACTGGAGATACAAAATTACATCAAATAAAAAGTCTTGTTTGAAGTGATTAAAAGAAGAACTAATATCTGCCATAATTGGCAAAAAAAAATAACCTTAATTTAAAGGGAAGTTTTGATGACTCATTGACAGATAGTTGTTATTGTTTTAAGAATAAACTCATTTATTGTATTACATTTTTCAAGACTTCATTTATATTTGCATCTGAAATAAACATATCTTGATTGAAAGATATTTAATATTTGTATTAGAAAACAAGATAAAACACAGAGGAAGAGATTCATTCACTTTTTGCTTTGCATCCATCATTTTTGAAGTTAAGACGTTCTGCTCTGATATAAAACTTTCTCAAGGCATTAATTTGTGTAACGGTAAATAAAGACATTTTAAGACTTAAAAACCTGCTGAAACCCTTTTGTGTATGATGTGAATGTGTCCAATATTTACCTGTATCTGGACGTGTAGCAGGAAAAGATGACCGCAAGGGCACGAGTAGTGTCTCTACAAGAACAACACAATAGAAATATTACAAAAATGAATAATTATATTACAGACACAAATAAACACACACACTACAATACTGCAGTAATCCTGCTGTTCTTGGCAGACTGATATTCATTTATAATTTCATGGCTGTACTGCAAATTTAATGCCCAATACAATCACTAAAATGGTAAACTTATTGTTGTGACTCTACAACTAAAATACTATGGCTAAATTATGGTTACTACAGTAAAACCGTGGTCAGAAGACATTTTTGAACAGCTGAATACATGTAATCTCATTACAACAATGAAAATAATGGTTATGGCCATTCATAATTTAGCTTGTAATCAACAAATGACGTGCTAATGATGACAAACAATAACGTAAATTGCAGCCATGTTCATTCATAATTTGGTGTGCAAAACAAATTAGCACAATCTTAAAATTATGGATTTATGTTTAAATGCTTGAAACTTTTGTAACAAGTATAAATTGTGCCTACTTTCTTGCTGTATTTTAATAAATACGTTATTACATTAACAGTAATGACAGAAAAGGCTAGAATTTAAATAATTGTATTGCTGTATTTGCATTTCCTTTAGTTCACATAGCAGACATGTTTAAGCAAACCAATTCAAAAGTAACATTTAAGAAGCGGTTGTCACAGTGAGAGAGACTGATGATGTTGCTAAAGGCTTTGAAAATGTGGAGTTTATTTTCCACCATGCCAGTAAAGCTGATTCCTCAACAGTGATGACGAATCCGGAAGTAAACTCTCTTACCCACAATGCAATGGGGTACAGTTAAGTTCACATAGGTATTTTGTATTTTATAGACACATGCACGCTTATTTGCTATGCCGTTTAAATAGCATCATCATTTAACGTTATTATACGTTGTTCTGTTACAATATATTGCAGTACCGATGTCAATCACGTTGTCACCGTTCTTGTGAAACGTGTTCGTGTCACTCGAGTACGTACTGGTGCTCCAAGAGACTTTAGTACACTCATGTTTCCCTTCAGATCGTATAAATCTTTCGCCTTTTACTAAAGATTTCCGTGGGGAGGAACACAATGAGTATAAACTAATTTTTTGATGCCCTGCTTAACTGCGGGGCTGCCTGAGCAAGTTTAATATCAGAAGTGATTGTTCTTATTAATGCTTTGTTTTAACTCGTTCGCATGTGGATATCATTATAGTTTTAATGTTGGAAATGTATTAAATCTGTGGTTTGATTTACTACAATGATGAAGTTCATTTTGCTCTTTACACTGAAAACACACTCTCAATATGACGTGTTCATAATATGTCTCGTGTTACACTCTGTGAAGAGAACAGTTTCTTGGTATTAATTAATGAAACAGTGTCTCTTTTGGGCAGCTGTAGTCTGTGTCAGTCTAAAAGCGATCGTTGAGTGTAATTTTAGTTTTTATTCTAAAATCCTATTTAAAATTACAAAAAGAGGAGACCGAATGGGTTTCTTTATTATAATATACAGAATATTCAAGTAACCATCATACAACAAATAGTCAATGTTAAATGTTGAACAGATTGTGTTCTTGTGAAATGTGTTGCTGTCGCTGAAGTACGTGGCTCTATATAAATAAAGGTGACTTGACTTGACTTGACTTATCGTATAAATCTTTCACCTTTACTAAAGATTTCCGTGGAGAGGAACACAATGAGTATAAACAATTTTTTTGGTGCTCTGCTTAATTGCAGGGCTTCTTAACCTCATGTTAAAGATAAATCTGAATTTATTTAGTACTATTTGTGTATCATCGTGTGTTAGGTTTATACGACTTTACGTTATTTTTATTCTGTGAAAGCATTTTATTTTTGTACTTAATGTAAGGCGTTCCGTCCTGATTTATATTTTATTTGATCCTATTTTGGTTAGTTGTAGCCTATATTTGTGCCGTTTATTTAAGAGTGGTGGAACTTTTTTAATCCTAAAATTCCATTTAAAAAGACAAAAAGAGCAGATTCTGTTTGTCAGGTTCCAATGTCAGATGTTTTTTAACTTGTTTATTTTTGTACACGATCTCTGAATGCAATGGTAACAGTATGTGACCTTACAAGTACAATTTTAGCTGTATTATTTGTCCCCTTCAAAAAATGGCTCTTGAGAAATTGTATGTATATGAGAGACCCCCCCAAAAAAAAGGTTTGTGAATTTAAAAAATTTTCATGTCATTACATTTAGACAATAAGAAAAAGTGTCATGATGTTTACAAAAGCTGCACACCTGGTACGTTTTGTGTAAATTTGTGGTAAATATTTCTTTTAATCTAGTTCTGGCATTTAAAAGTTTAATTTACTTGGCCTCATGTCATCTCTTGGGGCTTAAACGTTAAGGTCACAATTCACTTGCATTACATGGACCAACAGAGCTGAGAAATTGTTCTTGAAACTTTTGTATGTGTTTAACATGAGAAATAAAGTCATATACATCCAGGATGGCATTAGGGAAGTAAATGAAGTGACAATTACAATTTTTGGTTCAGCTATTACTTTAACGGTAGAAGTACAGATATACTTAATGTGCTTCTTGTGTATCTACCAGGTTATGCTGGGAAGGGCAGACGAGGCGAGCTACGTGGCATCTACTCAGAAGCCTTCTATCCAGGATTTTGCAATGTCTCATGCATGCAAGCCAAATGTGCTAATGAGTAGTTAAAATATACATATAGAATGCATTGCACCATTCATCAGTATGGACTACAGATATGTTGAAATCCCCATTTGTGAAGTCCAGCCCACTTGTGGCTAAAGCTCCTCCCACTTTGAGGTGATTGTGAAGCCCTGCCCACTTTCGCGCAAAAGCTCCTCCCACTTGAAGGTCTCCGGGCTGCAGCGATACCTACTTGGCGCCGGGCAGGGGTCTTAAAATCCGGACTGTCCGGCCAAAATCCGGACGTATGGCCACAATAGCTGGGTCTCTGGTGGCTTTTGTCCCCCCCCTACTGTTAGATGAAATTTATGCCCCTGAATATAGCCTACAAAATGTACCGAGTATGCGATCAATCAAATGTTGAACAGATGGTGTTCGTCATGTTCCAACCGTTCTAGTGGAACGCGTCCCTGTCAGTAAGTACGTACTCGTGCTGTTAGGAAGTTAGTACACTCATGTTTCTCTTCATATCGTATAAATCTTTCGCCTTTTACTAAAGATTTCCGTGGAGAGGAACACAATGAGTATAAACTAATTTTTTGGTGCTCTGCTTAATTGCAGGGCTTCTTAACCTTGTGGTAAAAAAAATCTGAAATTATTAAGAAGGCTAAATGATACCCAGTGTATCATCATGTGTTAGGTTTATACGACTATACTGTTTTTTAATTATGTGAAAGTATTTAATGTTTTACTGATTGTAAGATGTTCTGCGTTCTGTTCAGTTTTATATTTTATTTGATCCTATTTTGGTTAGTTGTAGCTTATATTTGTGCCGTTTACTTAAGAGTGGTGGAACTTATTTAATCCAAAAATTCCATTTAAAAAGACAAGAAGAGCAGATTCTGTTTGTCAGGTTTCAATGTCAGATGTTTTTTGTTATTGTTTATTTTTGAACACGATCTTTGAATGCAATGGTAACAGTATGTGATCCCCTTCAAAAAATGGCTCTTGAGATATTTTATGTATATGAGAGACCCCCCAAAAAAAAGTTTTGTGAATTTAATATTTTTCCATTTCTTCTTATTTAGACAATAAGAAAAAGTTTTTTTTTTTTGAAAATTTCTATTTTATTAATATTTTTTTCTATGTGCTCTGTATATCTCTAGCTTTTAATCTAGTTCTGGCATTTAAAAGTTTCATTTACTTGGCCTCATGCCATCTCTTGGGACTTAAACGTTAAGGTCACAATTCACTTGCATTGCATGGACCAACAGAGCTGAGAAATTGTTCTTGAAACATTTGTATGTGTTTAACATGAGAAATAAAGTCATATACATCTAGGATGGCATTAGGGAAGTAAATGAAGAGACAATTACAATTTTTGGTTCAGCTATAACATTAACGGCAGAAGTACAGATATACTTAATGTGCTTCTTGTGTATCTACCAGGTTATGCTGGGAAGGGCAGACGAGGCGAGCTACGTGGCATCTACTCAGAAGCCTTCTATCCAGGATTTTGCAATGTCTCATGCATGCAAGCCAAATGTGCTAATGAGTAGTTAAAATATACATATAGAATGCATTGCACCATTCATCAGTATGGACTACAGATATGTTGAAATCCCAGGATTTGTGAAGTCCAGCCCACTTGTGGCTAAAGCTCCTCCCACTTTGAGGTGATTGTGAAGCCCTGCCCACTTTCGCGCAAAAGCTCCTCCCACTTGGAGGTCTCCGGGCTGCAGCGATACCTACTTGGCGCCGGGCAGGGGTCTTAAAATCCAGACTGTCTGGACAAAATCCGGACGTATGGCCACAATAGCTGGGTCTCTGGTGGCTTTTGTCCCCCCCTACTGTTAGATGAAATTTATGCCCCTGAATATAGCCTACAAAATGTACCGAGTATGCGATCAATCAAATGTTGAACGGATGGTGTTCGTCATGTTCCAACCGTTCTAGTGGAACGCGTCCCTGTCAGTAAGTACGTACTCACGCTATTAGGATTTTAGTACACTCATGTTTCTCTTCAGATCGTATAAATCTTTCGCCTTTTACTAAAGATTTCCGTGGGGAGGAACACAATGAGTATAAACTAATTTTTTGATGCCCTGCTTAACTGCGGGGCTGCTCAAGCAAGTTTAATATCAGAAGTGGTAGTTATTGTTATTAATATGTGTTTGCTGGTTTTGAGTTGGATATTAGTTTAGTACTCGTGTTACACTCTGTGAAGAGAACAGTTTCTTGGTATTAATTAATGAAACAGTGTCTCTTTTGGTCAGCTGTAGTCTGTGTCAGTCTAAAAGCGATCGCTGAGTGTAATTTTAGTTTTTATCCTAAAATCCTCTTTGAAATTACAAAAAGAGGAGACCGAATGGGTTTCTTTATTATAATATACAGAATATTCAAGTAACCATCATACAACAAATAGTCAATGTTAAATGTTGAACAGATTGTGTTCTTGTGAAATGTGTTGCTGTCGCTGAAGTACGTGTTGCTTTCCTAAAGTTAGTACACTCATGTTTCTCTTCATATCGTATAAATATTTCGGCTTTTACTAAAGATTTCCGTGAAGAGGAACACAATGAGTATAAAAAAATCTTGGTTACTATTAAACCATGATAACCACAAATTAACCATGGTCTTGCTGCACTAACCATAGTTTAACCATGGTATTTGTAGTAAAACTGGTTATATAAATTGTAATCAATATGCAAATTAAAAAATTGTTACTACACTTTTATTATAATAAAACCATGGTTATTTTTCATAAGGGTTACTCAACAGTACTGCATTTTTATACAACTAAATGCCCAATAAAGCAGTCTGTGTAACAAACTATGTGCATATTTCAACCCTTTACAGTCAACAGTGATAGGTTTTTGGAAACGTTGTTTTGTACTCGTTCATTTATTAGTCTGCTACGGTTCGGTTCTTTGAATACGCTGCTAACTCTGTAATAACTTACTGATACGAGTGCGCTTGAAATACCAAGTGGAGGCGGGTCCGGATTGAATTCCCTCCTTTGAGAAGCGCTGGTCTACACCATCATAGCCGTTCCGTCCCATTTAACCCTAAATATCTAAAAACACAAAAGACCGAATGGATTGACGTATGATATTACACCAAAATGTTCCAGTATCAAGTCATACAACAAATAATCAAATGTTGAACGGATGGTGTCCGTCATGTTCCAACCGTTCTAGTGGAACGCGTCCCTGTCAGTAAGTACGTACTCGTGCTGTTAGGATGTTAGTACACTCATGTTTCTCTTCATATCGTATAAATCTTTCGCCTTTTACTAAAGATTTCCGTGGAGAGGAACACAATGAGTATAAACTAATTTTTTGGTGCTCTGCTTAATTGCAGGGCTTCTTAACCTTGTGGTAAAAAAAATCTGAAATTATTAAGAAGGCTAAATGATACCCAGTGTATCATCATGTGTTAGGTTAATATGACTATACTGTTTTTTAAATATGTGAAAGTATTTAATGTTTTACTGATTGTAAGATGTTCTGCGTTCTGTTCAGTTTTATATTTTATTTGATTCTATTTTGGTTAGTTGTAGCTTATATTTGTGCCGTTTATTTAAAAGCAGTGGAACTTATTTAATCCAAAAATTCCATTTAAAAAGACAAGAAGAGCAGATTCTGTTTGTCAGGTTTCAATGTCAGATGTTTTTTGTTATTGTTTATTTTTGAACACGATCTTCGAATGCAATGGTAACAGTATGTGATCCTTCAAAAATGGCTCTTGAGATATTTTATCCAAAAAGTTTTGTGAATTTAATATTTTTCCATTTCTTCTTATTTAGACAATAAGGAAAAAATGATTTTTTTTTTTGTGAAAATTTCTATTTTATTAATATTTTTTTCTATGTGCTCTGTATATCTCTAGCTTTTAATCTAGTTCTGGCATTTAAAAGTTTCATTTACTTGGCCTCATGTCATCTCTTGGGGCTTATACGTTAAGGTCACAATTCACTTGCATTGCATGGACCAACAGCAACATGAGAAATAAAGTCATATACATCTAGGATGGCATTAGGGAAGTAAATGAAGAGACAATTACAATTTTTGGTTCAGCTATTACTTTAACGGCAGAAGTACAGATATACTTAATGTGCTTCTTGTGTATCTACCAGGTTATGCTGGGAAGGGCAGACGAGGTGAGCTACGTGGCATCTACTCAGAAGCCTTCTATCCAGGATTTTGCAATGTCTCATGCATGCAAGCCAAATGTGCTAATGACTAATGAGTAGTTAAAATATACATATAGAATGCATTGCACCATTCATCAGTATGGACTACAGATATGTTGAAATCTCCCCCCCCCCCCATTTGTGAAGTCCAGCCCACTTGTGGCTAAAGCTCCTCCCACTTTGAGGTGATTGTGAAGCCCTGCCCACTTTCGCGCAAAAGCTCCTCCCACTTGGAGGTCTCCGGGCTGCAGCGATACCTACTTGGCGCCGGGCAGGGGTCTTAAAATCCAGACTGTCCGGACAAAATCCGGACGTATGGCCACAATAGCGAGAAGCACCCGGCTGCAGCCTGCAGATCGAGGCGGGGCTGCACCTGGGGCGGGACTGCACGTGTCGCCCCGCCCACGATGCTTCTCATTGGTTAGTGGCAAAGTAATGACGTAGATCGAGGCGGGTCTGTATCTGGGGCGGGGCTGCACGTCTCGTCCTGCCTACAACTGTTCTCATTGGTTAGTGGCGTCAAGTCATTACGTCGATTTTAGCGGTTTTTAATTTACGCTGTTCTTCGCTGCATGTGAGTACAGGCAAGCTACGTCTCTTGTCTAATTTGTTTAATTACTATTTTTAATTCTAAAGTGCCGTTTAGTGTGTTGTTAAAAGGAAATGTGAAGTAGTTTCAAAATAAAATCGCATAACTTTACTCACTCAACCATGTCACGCAAGGTGTGAAGGTCTGCTTTTAAATAACCAGGGCTGCGTTTCCCAAAAGCATCGTAGGCCTAATGCCGCCTTCACGTTCTATCGGAAATTAAATAATTCCCACTATTAAAGTTGTGATTACGAGCTCGTCGCACTAAAATTTCTAAATGGGAGGGCGTTCATGTGCAATGTTTACCTAGGAAACTGGTATTTACGATAATTCCGAGAGCACTTGAAGGCAGCATTAGAAAGTTAGTGTGGGTGGTTTTAGTGAGATTATGATTAGGATATAGTGTTCCCAAAATATGCCCCTTAAAAAGAAAACGGTGTCAAAACTGAACCAGCAGATGTAATATAGGACAAGTTCATATTAACAATGGCTATACAAATGTATATATTGTTTTTCTGTGAATAAAATGATTAAATGTTCATTATTTAGATATTAGTATTAATTATACATCTATTAAAATAAACAGTAAACTACATTTAATAATAATAATTCAACAAAAAGTATGATTAAAAGTGAAAAAAAGACTGCTCTTTGTCACTTTAAATAGAATAGTCTTGATAAGCTCTTTGCACTACACCACTTATATTCTGCACTGTTTGTTTGTTTGTTTGGGGCTTTTGTCCCCCCCTACTGTTTGATGAAATTTATGCCCCTGAATATAGCCTACAAAATGTACCGAGTATGCGATCAATCAAATGTTGAACAGATGGTGTTCGTCATGTTCCAACCGTTCTAGTGGAACGCGTCCCTGTCAGTAAGTACGTACTCGTGCTATTAGGATTTTAGTACACTCATGTTTCTCTTCAGATCGTATAAATCTTTCGCCTTTTACTAAAGATTTCCGTGGGGAGGAACACAATGAGTATAAACTAATTTTTTTATGCCCTGCTTAACTGCGGGGCTGCTCAAGGAAGTTTAATATCAGAAGTGATAGTTATTGCTATTAATATGTGTTTTCTGGTTTTGAGATGGATATTAGTTTAGTACTCGAGTTACACTCTGTGAAGAGAACAGTTTCTTGGTATTAATTAATGAGACAGTGTTCTTTTGGGCAGCTGTAGTCTGTGTAAGTCTAAAAGCGATCGCTGAGTGTAATTTTAGTTTTTAACCTAAAATCCTCTTTGAAATTACAAAAAGAGGAGACCGAATGAGTTTCTTTATTATAATATACAGAATATTCAAGTAACCATCATACAACAAATAGTCAATGTTAAATGTTGAACAGATTGTGTTCTTGTGAAATGTGTTGCTGTCGCTGAAGTACGTGTTGCTTTCCTAAAGTTAGTACACTCATGTTTCTCTTCATATTGTATAAATATTTCACCTTTTACTAAAGATTTCCGTGGGGAGGAACACAATGAGTATAAACTAATTTTTTGGTGCTCTGCTTAATTGCAGAGCTTCATAACCTTCTGGTAAAAAAAATCTGAAATTATTAAGGAGGCTAAATGATACCCAGTGTATCATCATGTGTTAGGTTTAAACGTCTATACTGTTTTTTAATTCTGTGAAAGTATTTAATGTTTTACTGATTGTAAGATGTTCTGCGTTCTGTTCAGTTTTATGTTTTATTTTATCCTATTTTGGTTAGTTGTAGCTTATATTTGTGCCGTTTACTTAAGAGTGGTGGAACTTATTTAATCCAAAAATTCCATTTAAAAAGACAAGAAGAGCAGATTCTGTTTGTCAGGTTTCAATGTCAGATGTTTTTTGTTATTGTTTATTTTTGAACACGATCTTTGAATGCAATGGTAACAGTATGTGATCCCCTTCAAAAAATGGCTCTTGAGATATTTTATGTATATGAGAGACCCCCCCCCCCCAAAAAAAAAGTTTTGTGAATTTAATATTTTTCCATTTCTTCTTATTTAGACAGTAAGAAAAAAAATGATTTTTTTTTTTTTTTAAATTTCTATTTTATTAATATTTTTTCTATGTGCTCTGTATATCTCTAGCCTTTAATCTAGTTCTGGCATTTAAAAGTGTCATTTACTTGGCCTCATGTCATCTCTTGGGGCTTATACGTTAAGGTCACAATTCACTTGCATTGCACGGACCAACAGAGCTGAGAAATTGTTCTTGAAACTTTTGTATGTGTTTAACATGAGAAATAAAGTCTTATACATCTAGGATGGCATTAGGGAAGTAAATGAAGAGACAATTACAATTTTTGGTTCAGCTATTACTTTAACGGCAGAAGTACAGATATATTTAATGTGCTTCTTGTGTATCTACCAGGTTATGCTGGGAAGGGCAGACGAGGCGAGCTACGTGGCATCTACTCAGAAGCCTTCTATCCAGGATTTTGCAATGTCTCATGCATGCAAGCCAAATGTGCTAATGAGTAGTTAAAATATACATATAGAATGCATTGCACCATTCATCAGTATGGACTACAGATATGTTGAAATCCCCCCCCCCCCATTTGTGAAGTCCAGCCCACTTGTGGCTAAAGCTCCTCCCACTTTGAGGTGATTGTGAAGCTCCTCCCACTTGGAGGTCTCCGGGCTGCAGCGATACCTACTTGGCGCCGGACAGGGGTCTTAAAATCCGGACTGTCTGGACAAAATCCGGACGTATGGCCACAATAGCTGGGTCTCTGGTGGCTATTGTCCCCCTACTGTTAGACGGAATTTATGCCCCTGAATATAGCCTACAAAATGTACCGAGTATGCGATCAATCAAATGTTGAACAGATGGTGTCCGTCATGTTCCAACCGTTCTAGTGGAACGCGTCCCTGTCAGTAAGTACGTACTCGTGCTATTAGGATTTTAGTACACTCATGTTTCTCTTCAGATCGTATAAATCTTTCGCCTTTTACTAAAGATTTCCGTGGGGAGGAACACAATGAGTATAAACTAATTTTTTTGGTGCTCTGCTTAATTGCAGAGCTTCATAATCTTGTGGTAAAAAATATCTGAAATTATTAAGAAGGCTAAATGATACCCAGTGTATCATCATGTGTTAGGTTAATACGACTATACTGTCTTTTAATTCTGTGAAAGTAATTAATGTTTTACTGATTGTAAGATGTTCTGCGTTCTGTTCAGTTTTATGTTTTATTTGATCCTATTTTGGTTAGTTGTAGCTTATATTTGTGCCGTTTACTTAAGAGTGGTGGAACTTATTTAATCCAAAAATTCCATTTAAAAAGACAAGAAGAGCAGATTCTGTTTGTCAGGTTTCAATGTCAGATGTTTTTTGTTATTGTTTATTTTTGAACACGATCTTTGAATGCAATGGTAACAGTATGTGATCCCCTTCAAAAAATGGCTCTTGAGATATTTTATGTATATGAGAGACCCCAAAAAGTTTTGTGAATTTAATATTTTTCCATTTCTTCTTATTTAGACGATAAGAAAAAAAAAGATTTTTTTTTTGCAAATTTCAATTTTATTAATATTTTTTTCTATGTGCTCTGTATATCTCTAGCTTTTAATCTAGTTCTGGCATTTAAAAGTTTCATTTACTTGGCCTCATGTCATCTCTTGGGGCTTAAACGTTAAGGTCACAATTCACTTGCATTGCATGGACCAACAGAGCTGAGAAATTGTTCTTGAAACTTTTGTATGTGTTTAACATGAGAAATAAAGTCATATACATCCAGGATGGCATAAGGGAAGTAAATGAAGAGACAATTACAATTTTTGGTTCAGCTATTACTTTAACGGTAGAAGTACAGATATACTTAATGTGCTTCTTGTGTATCTACCAGGTTATGCTGGGAAGGGCAGACGAGGCGAGCTACGTGGCATCTACTCAAAAGCCTTCTATCCAGGATTTTGCAATGTCTCATGCATGCAAGCCAAATGTGCTAATGAGTAGTTAAAATATACATATAGAATGCATTGCACCATTCATCAGTATGGACTACAGATATGTTGAAATCCCCCCCCCCATTTGTGAAGTCCAGCCCACTTGTGGCTAAAGCTCCTCCCACTTTGAGGTGATTGTGAAGCCCTGCCCACTTTCGCGCGAAAGCTCCTCCCACTTGGAGGTCTCCGGGCTGCAGCGATACCTACTTGGCGCCGGGCAGGGGTCTTAAAATCCGGACTGTCCGGACAAAATCCGGACGTATGGCCACAATAGCTGGGTCTCTGGTGGCTTTTGTCCCCCCCTACTGTTAGATGAAATTTATGCCCCTGAATATAGCCTACAAAATGTACCGAGTATGCGATCAATCAAATGTTGAACAGATGGTGTTCGTCATGTTCCAACCGTTCTAGTGGAACGCGTCCCTGTCAGTAAGTACGTACTCGTGCTATTAGGATTTTAGTACACTCATGTTTCTCTTCAGATCGTATAAATCTTTCGCCTTTTACTAAAGATTTCCGTGGGGAGGAACACAATGAGTATAAACTAATTTTTTGATGCCCTGCTTAACTGCGGGGCTGCTCAAGCAAGTTTAATATCAGAAGTGGTAGTTATTGCTATTAATATGTGTTTGCTGGTTTTGAGTTGGATATTGGTTTAGTACTCGTGTTACACTCTGTGAAGAGAACAGTTTCTTGGTATTAATGAGACAGTATTCTTTTGGGCAGCTGTAGTCTGTGTCAGTCTAAAAGCGATTGTTGAGTGTAATTTTAGTTTTTAACCTAAAATCCTCTTTGAAATTACAAAAAGAGGAGACCGAATGGGTTTCTTTATTATAATATACAGAATATTCAAGTAACCATCGTACAACAAATAGTCAATGTTAAATGTTGAACAGATTGTGTTCTTGTGAAATGTGTTGCTGTCGCTGAAGTACGTGTTGCTTTCCTAAAGTTAGTACACTCCTGTTTCTCTTCATATTGTATAAATATTTCAGCTTTTACTAAAGATTTCCGTGAAGAGGAACACAATGAGTATAAAAAATATTGGTTACTATTAAACCATGATAACCACAAATTAACCATGGTCTTGCTGCACTAACCATAGTTTAACCGTGGTATTTGTAGTAAAACTGGTTATATAAATTGTAATCAATATGCAAATTAAAAAAATTGTTACTACACTTTTATTATAATAAAACCATGGTTATTTTTCATAAGGGTTACTCAACAGTACTGCATTTTTATACAACTAAATGCCCAATAAAGCAGTCTGTGTAACAAACTATGTGCATATTTCAACCCTTTACAGTCAACAGTGATAGGTTTTTGGAAACGTTGTTTTGTACTCGTTCATTTATTAGTCTGCTGCGGTTCGGTTCTTTGAATACGCTGCTAACTCTGTAATAACTTACTGATACGAGTACGCTTGAAATACCAAGTGAAGACAGGTCCGGATTGAATTCCCTCCTTTGAGAAGCGCTGGTCTACACCATCATAGCCGTTCCGTCCCATTTAACCCTAACCACAAGTTCATAATTGCTGTGGAATAACACACATGACTAATAACAGCTTGACAAATATTTATGGTGTGTCTGAATTGACGGAGTACAAACAAGACTTCTGGAGAATGTACTCCATCTCCACTTGTTTGGAGTGTCATGATGTTTACAAAAGCTGCACACCTGGTACGTTTTGTGTAAATTTGTGGTAAATATCTCTAGTTCTGGCATTTAAAAGTTTCATTTACTTGGCCTCATGTCATCTCTTGGGGCTTATACGTTAAGGTCACAATTCACTTGCATTGCATGGACCTACAGATCTGAGAAATTGTTCTTGAAACTTTTGTATGTGTTTAACATGAGAAATAAAGTCATATACATCCAGGATGGCATTAGGGAAGTAAATGAAGAGACAATTACAATTTTTGGTTCAGCTATTACTTTAACGGTAGAAGTACAGATACACTTAATGTGCTTCTTGTGTATCTACCAGGTTATGCTGGGAAGGGCAGACGAGGCGAGCTACGTGGCATCTACTCAGAAGCCTTCGATCCAGGATTTTGCAATGTCTCATGCATGCAAGCCAAATGTGCTAATGAGTAGTTAAAATATACATAGAATGCAGTGCACCATTCATCAGTATGGACTACAGATATGTTGAAATCCCCCCCCCCCCATTTGTGAAGTCCAGCCCACTTGTGGCTAAAGCTCCTCCCACTTTTAGGTGATTGTGAAGCCCTGCCCACTTTCGCGCGAAAGCTCCTCCCACTTGGCGGTCTCCGGGCTGCAGCGATACCTACTTGGCGCCGGGCAGGGGTCTTAAAATCCGGACTGTCTGGACAAAATCCGGACGTATGGCCACAATAGCTGGGTCTCTGGTGGCTATTGTCCCCCCCTACTGTTAGACGGAATTTATGCCCCTGAATATAGCCTACAAAATGTTCCGAGTATGCGATCAAACAAATGTTGAACAGATAGATGGCGTCCGTCATGTTCCTACCGTTCTAGTGGAACGCGTCCCTGTCAGTAAGTACGTACTTCTTCTGTTAGGAAGATAGTAAACTCATGTTTCTCTTCATATCGTATAAATCTTTCGCCTTTTACTAAAGATTTCCGTGGGGAGGAACACAATGAGTATAAACTAATTTTTTGATGCCCTGTTTAACTGTGGGGCTGCTCGAGCAAGTTTAATATCAGAAGTGGTAATTATTATTGTTTATATGTATTTGCTGGTTTTGAGATGGATATTAGTTTAGTACTTGTGTTAGACTCTGTGAAGAGAACAATTTCTTGGTATTAATGAAACAGTGTTCTTTTGGTCAGCTGTTGTCTGTGTCAGTCTAAAAGCGATTGCTGAGTGTAATTTTAGTTTTTAACCTAAAATCCTCTTTGAAATTACAAAAAGAGGAGACTGAATGGGTTTCTTTATTATAATATACAGAATATTCAAGTAACCATCATACAACAAATAGTCAATGTTAAATGTTGAACAGATTGTGTTCTTGTGAAATGTGTTGCTGTCGCTGAAGTACGTGTTGCTTTCCTAAAGTTAGTACACTCATGTTTCTCTTCATATCGTATAAATCTTTCGCCTTTTACTAAAGATTTCCGTGAAGAGGAACAAAATGAGTATAATTCATTTTTTTGATGCCCTGCTTAACTGCAGAGTTCTGAAGTTTGTAGAAATTATAGATTGAGATATATTAAATATTGTGAACACGTAACATCATGGGTTCACATTAGGCTATTGTTTATAAAGTAAATTTGTAGTGTATGTACAGGTACGCCTTAGAATATGGTGAAAAAGTTTTTTATCTTGTTATTCATTTGAAAAAGTGAAACTTTCATATATTTTAGAATCATTAAATGTAAAGTAAAACACTTCAAATGTTTATTTGTTTTAATTTTGATGATTAGAGCTTACAGCTAATGAAAGTGCAAAATCAGTATCTCAAAATATTAGAATATTTATATTTGAGTTTCAATAAATGACCCTCCATACAGTATAAACTCTGTGTATCTCTTGTTCTTTGAAACCATAATAATGGAGAACACTGCTGACTTGACAATGGTAAATGACAATTTCAGTGTGTTCATTTGTGTTTAAATAATGATGTATGCTATATTTAATACAAACCAAAACTAAAGCTAATTTATCTTAAGTGTTGTGCCCCACTCTACTACACTCTATTTTAATAAATTGGAAATTATATGTATATATTCCAGAAACTGTAGAATATGCAATATGTATATATCAGTAGTTTGATTATATGATAAGTAAATAAGTACATCTTGTGGATAATTTAGGAGCAATAAATACATCTAGGAGCAGATGTATTATGGGCAATTTTTTACATTTTTTAAACGCACAGGTTTAATAGAATAAAATGTGTGTAGATGGTGTCCTAACTGAATATAGTGCGTCGTTCCCCCCCCCTCCATAATGTTTGCTGCAATTCCTGAGGAGGGAGCGGCCATTAAACGAGATTGACTACATTTCCCATAAGCCATCTTTTCCGGAAGTGGCGTAGAACATAATAGTGGCTCCTGGATTTAAACTGAAATGGGCACTGATCCGATGAAGAGAGGATTTTAGGCATATAATAACTCCTTTAATGGCCACTTTTATGACAAAACATGCGTTCGTGGTGTGTCTTTGAAATGACCGGTCTTGTTGAGTTTCGCGCGCGTGTGTTTTGAAGCGTTTTTTCAGCCGTTTGTTTCTTAAAGCTGAAACACCTCTGCATTATATCAGGTGTCGATTCGCGATCCGTTTACCTGTCGATGTAAGCTCAGCTTTCATCATTCCCGCTGGTTTTATGTGTCCTCATAACGCAGGCTGGGTTTAGGCCCGTATTTTAATCGAGAGGTTGATTATCAGCCGTTGAGGATGAACTGGGATCAACAGTTGAGCTCCATCATCTCCGAGGCTGATGGAAGTGTCGCAAAAATGAGGGTAAGGCAATATTTCATCACTAATAATTAGATTAATATGAATTGTCTGTACATGTTTGTCATGTTGCAGATAATATCCGTTCTCTATGTCTGTTAGATTAATTAACCTACATGACAGACTTTCTATTGTACTACGTTTTTTAATTTACCTCAGTTATTAATATTTTGTCTTGCAAGGAACGCCTTACTGCGCATGGAAGATCTCCCAGAGGAACAGAAGGTGAACTTATTTTTTAATGATTATTAAGTCCATTAATGGAACATATATAATACGTGTTGGCAGATGGGGAATGTTCTGTGTTACTGTGTTCTGTCCCTAATCTGGAAATAAAAGGGATCTTTAAAACATCCCTTCCAGGCCTGAAGAAGTCTTGGAAGTTAGTACACAAGTCTTACAAACTTTTATTGACAAAATATTAAAATACTTTGCTTTCTATTCTATTTTGGAGGAATGTTAGTTTTTATTATTATTAACCCTTTAAATTAGACTTTTTAGATTTAAAAATGTTCAGTTGTTTTGATGTAAACCATTTTATTTTGTCATTTATTTTATTTGACTATTTACTTTTATTTAGGTTCTAGTTTTAGTTCAGTTTTAGTTATTTATTTATGGTAATTTAACTGTATTGTTTCAGCCTAAACTTATTTCAGTTCTAATTTCCATTTAGTGTAAGTTTTCATCTAACGTTTATATTTGATTTGATTTATCTGATTTCATGTTACCATGTGTTTGTCTCTGTAGATGTGTTTCCGGTCAGAGAGGTCACAGCCGGTGTTGATCTGAAGCCGTCTGTGGTTCAGTGGTCAGATCTGACCGCCATACAAACACAATTACAGCAGCAGAGTCAGGTCAGTAACACCTGCTCGAATCACATGTTAATGTCCAGCTCTGGTGATTCAGTCACACTTGAACAACCGAGATAGTGTGCTATTAATATGTGTATATTAATCACGTAATACATTGGTAGGGCCTTTTGAAATCTGTTATATTTTTTTCTAGTGCAGTCAAATGATTAATCGCATCCAAAATAAAAGTTTTTGTTTACATAATGTGTGTATGTGTTCTGTGTTTTTATTGTATTATGTATATATATAAATACACATACATACCATATATATTTTGAAAATATGTACATGTTTGTATGTATATAAATTTAAATATTTATACTAGTGGTGGGCCGTTATCGGCGTTAACGTGCTGCGTTAACGCGAGACTCTTATCGGCGATAAAAAAAATATCGCCGTTAATCTATTCTCAAAGTTGGGTTGGGAGCTGGGTCTATACTACGCAAGCTATGATGACTTTCACCCTGATATTTTAGCGGATGTATACCTGCGAATTGCACTGTAGGGGCGAGCGAGTCTTGAACTAGAGGCTCGCAGTCCGTGATGGACAGATTGTTAACGGCTGGTCTATGTGGTTATACAATCGGGCAGGACATCCAAACGCTCACCTATCATTCATCAACCTCAAATATGGCTTTTCATCTGAAAGATGTATGTAGTAACAACTTTACATGGCCGCTCAATATGATGTTAACCTAGAGAAATGTGCGCTATTGAAGTGTTTGTGTAAGCGTTTGCGCAGGACAGGCTCAGTGCGCTCACTTGCTCTTAAAATCTCCGTCATTTTTGGTCATACAGATAAAAGTAGCCTAATACATCTTTCGAATCTGTAAAGACTCGTTTGTTGTGTGCACTCAGAATAACAACGAAACGTTGCGCTTTTAAGCAAACAGGATGCGCTTTAGGTCTCATGTGAACTTGAGAATTCACTCCGTGTCACCCTCTGCTTGAACCTGTGTGTATGCCTAACGTTACTGTGAAATTACCACATCAGGCGTGACGTGCTAACATGGATGCAGTTATGAAGCCGCGGGTTTGCTTCAGGAAAATGTATTTTTAAGAGCTTCCCAATGGAAACTGTAAACAGTTCATCACGACCTCTTATGTAGGCCTACAGTTCAAAATTCATGTTTAACTGAATAAACAGTTAGTAAACACAAGTACATCTTATTGAACATAGTTTATTTTCATCACCAATTATCATAGTAGAACAGCTTTCTCAAGCAGTTTGTGATGCATTTTGGAAACAGGAGATGCCCCTGGTCTAATGCACCACCTGGCTTGAGAAACCCGTTCTCAAAGACTTACTTTGAGTCATTATTTGGGTAGCACACATATTCTGAATACCTTCGGCAGAATTCAAATGAGACATTTTAATCTAGATTAATCTAGATTAATTCCAAAATTAATCTAGATTAATCTAGATTAAAAAAAATAATCTATGCCCACCCCTAATTTATACTCTTATACGTTATATTATATACAAAATATAAATTTAATATATAAACATATTTTTCTTAAATATATACATGTGTTTGAATTTATATATACATAATAAATATACACAGTACACACTCATATTATGTAAACAAACTTTTATTTTGGGTGCGATTAATTGTTTGACAGCACAAATTTTCCCCTTAATTATGTAGATTTTTTTTTCTGGATTATGTTTTAATGGTTAAATACAATTTTAGCGATCAAAAGGAATTTCTAATAATTTGAAATATTTTAAAATGTAACAACAATTGATCGAAAGCTTAACAACAAAGTTTTCTCTCCTCCTTCTTCTTCTTCTTTCTCAATAGTACATTTTTAGGGCCCTATTAAATCTATATTTAGATTATATTTTTATTTACAATTTTTTTACTCTATATTTACTCTTATATTTTTTCCAAAATTCTGTATTTTCCATTTAACATTTTCTGGATTTAGTTGTAATTGTTTCATTAAACGTTATTAAAAAAAACTTAGCAATTTAATAATTTAGTGACATTTTTACAATATTAGGGCCCTTTTTCTGATATTAATTTTCCTTGATTTATGATTAATACAACTTTATTATCAAAAATTGTGGTTATCAAATGAAGCCATGAAACATTAACTGATTTAATTAATGCTTTAAAATATAATCAAATGAAAATGTAACAGTACTTTTTAATTTTTAATAAATATAGTATTGCATAACGGAGTATAATTTCACTGTTAACATCGTATGATATTCTTTAAAAAGTATTGATTCATGATTAATTGTACAACCCTATTTTTTATTTATTCGTCCAAAATTAGCCAATTTCCGCAACATTCCTTGTTATAGAGTAAAATCTATGACTATATTTTATGACTCCATATGTTTTCTGCAACTTTGAAATCATAGGGACTTACATTTGAGTTTTATGTATCTGTATTTAGTACTGTCATTGTAAATGGGGCAGAATGTATGTTTATCTTTTTGTTTTGGAGATTAATATTTAATATAATAAAATGAATCCAACAACGGATCATTCTAGAATAACAAACCATTTTTAAATGTTGTTGTTTTTTCCTTCACAGGCCGTTGAGACTTTAACACAGAGTCTGAGATTACTGGAAAGAGAACGAAACGCTCAGCAAAGACAAATACAAACATTACAAGGTGATCATCGATTAGTTTCTGTCTACTTTTTTGCACTACACAACATGAGAAAGATCAGGCCCTTTCTGACAGCATGCAGCACAACTTCTTGTCCAGGCCCTGTTCATTTCTAGGCTGGACTACTGCAGTGCTCTTCTGGCTGGACTTCCATCAAACACAATCAAACCTCTACAAATGATTCAGAATGCAGCGGCACGACTGGTCTTCAACGAGCCCAAAAGAGCCCATGTTACACCTCTCTTTATCTCCTTGCACTGGCTACCAGTTGCAGCTCGCATCCAGTTCAAGACACTGATGCTTGCATATAGAACAACCACAGGCTCAGCACCCGCCTACTTCCACTCACTATTACATTTACATTTACATTTATGCATTTAGCAGACGCTTTTATCCAAAGCGACTTACATTGCATTCAAGTTACAGTTTCTACATTTTATCAGCTCTTGCTTTCCCTGGGAATCGAACCCATGATCTTGGCGTTGCTAACGCCATGCTCTACCAGTTGAGCTACAGGAAAGCCTATTACGAATCTACATCTCCTCCAGAAGCCCCTCCTACTTCCACTCACTATTACGAATCTACATCTCCTCCAGAAGCCCCTCCTACTTCCACTCACTATTACGAATCTACATCTCCTCCAGAAGCCCCGCCCACTTCCACTCACTATTACGAATCTACATCCTCCAGAAGCCCCGCCCACTTCCACTCACTATTACGAATCTACATCCCTCCAGAAGCCCATACTTCCACTCACTATTACGAATCTACATCTCCTCCAGAAGCCCGACTTCCACTAACTATTACGAATCTACATCCCTCCAGAAGCCCCCTACTTCCACTCACTATTACGAATCTACATCCCCTCCGGAAGCCCCGCCTACTTCCACTCACTATTACAAATCTACATCCCCTCCGGAAGCCCCTCCTACTTCCACTCACTATTACGAATCTACATCCCTCCAGAAGCCCTCCTACTTCCACTCACTATTACGAATCTACATCCCTCCAGAAGCCCCTCCTACTTCCACTCACTGAAGCCCCTCCTACTTCCACTCACTATTACAAATCTACATCCCCTCCAGAAGCCCCTCCTACTTCCACTCACTATTACAAATCTACATCCCCTCCAGAAGCCCCTCCTACTTCCACTCACTATTATGAATCTACATCCCCTCCAGAAGCCCCGCCTACTTCCACTCACTATTACGAATCTACATCCCCTCCAGAAGCCCCGCCTACTTCCACTCACTATTACGAATCTACATCCCCTCCAGAAATCTGAGATCTGCTAGTGAGCGACGCCTCGTGGGACCATCACAGAGAGACTCAAAATCACTCTCCAGAACATTTTCAGTCACTGTTCCTGGCTGGTGGAATGATCCCCCATCTAGAACACTGGATCCCTGTCAACCTTCAAGCAACAACTGAAGATTTCAAGCAAATCTCTTTCAACACTACTTGACTTCATCAAAAAAAAAAAAACTCATCTTTCTCTGTTAATGACAGCTGTTTGCCTCTTTAAGATTAATCGCTTCATGTTTTCCCCAATCGTAAGTCGCTTTGGATAAAAGCATCTGCAAAATGACTAAATATAAATTTACTTCACTATACTACGATTTTATTGCAATTAACACTTTGTTCCTATAAATAAGTAAATGGAGTATTTCTGTTGTTACTGAGCAGAATCTCTGTCTTCCAGAGGAGCAGAAGAGACTTCAGGATAAACTGGAGGAGAGAGAGCGGGATGCGGAGCGGAGATCACGGAGTCCTGGACCGGATCGACGGATCGAGCTGTGGAAGAGAGAGATGGAGCGAGAGCTGAGCAGTCTGAGAGGTCAGATCAACTGTGCCACGACTCTAGGAAACCAGGAAGAAAGGTCTGTCATTTTGTATTTCAATTGTTTTAGTTATTAATATTAAAAATCCAGTCCAGTCTCCATAAAATAATAATATTTAAAATAAATCCTATTGAGTGATTTATTGTAAAAATCATGGAAATTCGTTGATTAGAAAGGGTATGAACTAGGGATGGGAGAAAAAGTACTTAATTACTTGTGTAAGTATATGTAAATGTAAGGATTTTAAGATTCTCAAGTCAGTAAACTAATTAATTAATAAGGGGGGAAAAAGTAGATCTGGAATCGGATCGTGACTCAGAATCGGATCGGGACCATTTTATTTTATTTTATTAATAGAGGCAAGACTCTAGGTAATTCTTCAGAGCTGTATCATTTATTTATATGCAATATGTATATTGTGCATCTCAACATTGTTGAGTCTCAAGACAAGAAAGGAACTGACCAAATAAAATATTTAATATCACCTTAAAAGCCACAATCTTCAAATGTTATATCAATAAAATCCTAGTGAGCATTAATTCTATTGCTCAGGAACACAGAAATGAGGTATGATTTAAGTGTAACAGAAGCAGTTTAGCATCAGTGCATGTAGTAGTTGAAATCACGGATGTTTACTGCTTATAACGATGTGTGTCTTTCCTCAGTTTCAGCTCTAAACTGCGCAGAGAAGAACTGGAGCAGCTCAGGAGAGAGGTGGACATCCTCAAAAACAAACTCAGTAGGTCATAAACTACTTACTGTTAGATATATACACTGTGGTGTTACACGCATAAATCAAACTCTTTCAGTGTTGTGTTATTATAGAGCAAATGCACTTTGTGTCAGCCGATCACCCAAATAAACATCACGCTCAGAAACTGCCTGTTTGTGTTGGCTTCACATTCACAACGCCTTGAATATCGATAGACATTCAGACTCTGCTTACATTCATACCGTGTTGGTGAAACTGGTTTGTGTTTCTGCAGTGCGGCAGGAGGAAGATACGTTCCAGCTCCAGTCAGAGGCCCGAGGAACAAGGAGACAGTATGAACACAGCTCGAAAGTAAAGAAATGACGTTTATAATGTTACAAAAGATTTCCATTTCAAACAAATGCTGTTCAAATCAATTCAGCTTTGATCACAGGAATAAATGACATTTTAAAATATATTCACTTATTTTGAATTGTAATAAATAGGATTGTATTTTTGATCAAATAAATGCAGTTTTGTTGAGCATAAGGGACTTCCCCCAAACCTTTGCCTTTTCCCATCCTTTACATTATTAATCTTAAAGGGGTGTTTTTGCTACCTTTCATAAGCATCTAAAATGACTTCTGTTATGATTGGCTAATGTTTCCAAACACACACAGGTCATGGTGCTGAGTTCACATAAGAGTATATGTTCTGCAGGAGATGTTTTTGCCGTGTAGCTTCAGTAAATCACATGTTCAGTGTGCTGTTTTGTTCAGGTCACTCTCATCTGATATTTGTACTCTGCAGACTTTGGAGAGTTTTACAGATTCGTACCGAACACACAGTTTTGATCTCGCTCGGGTGGTGTCACAGAACCAGCACTCTCAACAGGAAGTGCGTGACCTCCGGTGAGTGCGGCACAAAACAACAGCTGCAAAAACAGTCTTCTTTTTAATATCACTGTACTATTATAGGTCAATTTAATCTTTTGAGATTTTCTGTTTTTAATAATTACGTTTTTATGCTCTTTGGTTTTATTAGTTTTAATGTGTCTGTATAGATTTTATTACTAAGTTTTATTTAGTTTTTGTTATTTAAGTAGTAAACTCAACAAAAATGAGAACTTCTGCTTTGGCAAATAAGTAAAGAGTAAACCATAAATATTTGATTTTGATTTAGTTGAGAAAATAAGAATTGAAATAATAGTAATAATGCAGAAAATGTGTTTTGAATATGATAATGCAACACATAACGTCCAGACAGTCAAAAAGAGTTGGACTCTGTGCATTTTAAATGCATTTGAAGTCAGGATTTGGAGCATTTTACATAAATGTTTCTTATTTTAGTTTGTAGAACAAAATGAATTTTTTAATCAGTCACAGTAGTGACAACATGTATTAAAGTAAATTGTAAATTTTGATTTCATCTTAATAAGTGTAGCATTTTATAACTCATGTTTCCAGTGTTGTGAGCCAAGTTTCAAAAAGTGACATAATTTAGTGTGTATCTTTACAATACTATTAATAAATGTTGAATGAGTGCACATAAACAGTCTGGTTCTTGTGAGAGCACCTGGAGATTAGTTTTTCATCGCTCATACTGCACATAGTGTGATTAAATATAACTATAAAAATAATCTAATAATTAATAATAGTATTATTGCACTTTAGTTAGTTGTTTTTTAATAAAATAATAAATATGGTGATTGTGCATTAATAGATGTCAACCATTTCGGTGTGCTAATGAGCGGTCTGAACTTATTTACCCAGCACATTTTTTATTTTGGTCATGCGTGCACACCTGATTATTAATTTAAAAAGAACAATGTGTAAAAAGGCACACCTTTAAATCCTGCACACTAAACAGCACAATCTATGTAAGTAATGAAACGTGTTTTAATGGTTGTAGTTTTTGGTTAAAGCTAATACTCTTGACTAAAGGAGGACGTGTGTTTCAGAGTCACCGTCTCAGAGCTGAAGGACGAGGTGCGAGGTCTCGTCCTGAGAGAAACCCTTCCCACACCTGCACCTCTACCACAGAAACCAGGTGAGACGCAGCTGTGAAAGGGTCTTATTGTGCTTCTCTGGTTTTCCCCGTCAAAGCCGTTTCTAGTGTTTAACCTCCCTGTGACCTTTAGAATCAAACCAGCTGTGCCTTCTGCAGTTATCCACCGTTCATGTTTGTCTTGCCCCTGTGTGGTAGCAGTGGTAACCGAGAAGACGAGACCCCAGAGACCCTCGTCAGCGTCGGAGGAGGATTTCAGTCCCACCCCCAGCCTGGGCGAGATCAGCTCTGATGAGTTGGATGCATCATGGCTGGAAGAACCAGGTGACACATGCATAACCATATAAATATATTTAAATTATATATTATTTCTTCTTTTTTATTTAAATTTAAAATGCTAAAATATTTTTCTTACATTTAAAATGAAAGCTAAAATGTATGTCCTCATTTAGAGTGCCAATTAAAGCATTTGTCTTCAGAAGTGAAAAAGGAGAAATGATTGTGATGAAATGTGGATGGATTTGAGGTTATGATGATTGTGATGAAATGTGGATGATTTGAGGTTATGATGATTGTGATGAAATGTGGATGATTTGAGGTTATGATGATTGTGATGAAATGTGGATGATTTGAGGTTATGATGATTGTGATGAAATGTGGATGATTTGAGGTTATGATGATTGTGATGAAATGTGGATGATTTGAGGTTATGATGATTGTGATGAAATGTGGATGATTTGAGGTTATGATGATTGTGATGAAATGTGGATGATTTGAGGTTATGATGATTGTGATGAAATGTGGATGATTTGAGGTTATGATGATTGTGATGAAATGTGGATGATTTGAGGTTATGATGATTGTGATGAAATGTGGATGGATTTGAGGTTATGATGATTGTGATGAAATGTGGATGATTTGAGGTTATGATGATTGTGATGAAATGTGGATGATTTGAGGTTATGATGATTGTGATGAAATGTGGATGATTTGAGGTTATGATGATTGTGATGAAATGTGGATGATTTGAGGTTATGATGATTGTGATGAAATGTGATGATTTGAGGTTATGATGATTGTGATGAAATGTGGATGATTTGAGGTTATGATGATTGTGATGAAATGTGGATGGATTTGAGGTTATGATGATTGTGATGAAATGTGGATGATTTGAGGTTATGATGATTGTGATGAAATGTGGATGATTTGAGGTTATGATGATTGTGATGAAATGTGGATGATTTGAGGTTATGATGATTGTGATGAAATGTGGATGATTTGAGGTTATGATGATTGTGATGAAATGTGGATGATTTGAGGTTATGATGATTGTGATGAAATGTGGATGATTTGAGGTTATGATGATTGTGATGAAATGTGGATGATTTGAGGTTATGATGATTGTGATGAAATGTGGATGATTTGAGGTTATGATGATTGTGATGAAATGTGGATGATTTGAGGTTATGATGATTGTGATGAAATGTGGATGATTTGAGGTTATGATGAAATGTGGATGATTTGAGGTTATGATGATTGTGATGAAATGTGGATGATTTGAGGTTATGATGATTGTGATGAAATGTCGATGGATTGAGGTTATGATGATTGTGATGAAATGTGGATGATTTGAGGTTATGATGATTGTGATGAAATGTGGATGATTTGAGGTTATGATGATTGTGATGAAATGTGGATGATTTGAGGTTATGATGATTGTGATGAAATGTGGATGATTTGAGGTTATGATGAGGTTCATATTCGTGGCTCCATCAGTGTGACTGACGGAGAATTTGAGTTAAATGAGCATGAATAATGTCTTCAAACCCACTGACAGCATTCAGCTCAGGAGAAATGAGCAGAAACGAGTCGGATCAAATGTTTGAAGCATTGATATACTATTGTAGTTATTATGTTAATAATTTGAGCTAGATTTAATTTGAGTAACATTTTTAGTAATTGTGTTTAGGTTGTTTTTAAATATCTATAGTTTTTTTTTAAAAAAAATTGTAAATAGTTGTAGAAAAAAAAATATATATATATATATATATATTTTTAATTTCAAGGTGTGTTTTAAAATATTATATTAAATATTTAAAGTTTGTAATATTAATAAATCTAATGAGAGGGTACTTTTATTTTAAAGTGATTTATTCTTCTTTTTTTTATTATACATAATTATTTTTTATCCTTTTGCCCATTTTTCTCAATGATTTTAGAGCCACAAACCAGGAGGAGGCGCCAGCGTGTCCGTTTAAATTCAGACCTTACAGGAAGTGACCTCAGCGATGCTGGAAGTGGGCTTGATAGTAACCTTGATAATGATGCTGAAGGTGTGGACAGAGTTTCAGACAGTCATCCAGACCTCAGTCTCAGCGACCTTTGACCTTAAAGGCCAATACATCTATGTGCTGCTATTAGAAGAAAAGGAAACCTCTGCCTTGTGTTGACACAAGTAGGTTTAAAGAGTGTCACGAAGGCCTGGACTGTGCTATTTATGCTATCAATACGTTCATGTAAAATCAAGACCACGGGCACAGAGTGGGACACATTACACACAGATAGTCTTTATAGGCTTTGCCAGTATTGAACTGACGTACTCTGAGGTATTAGCTATCAATGTAAGTTGCAAAACAGTTTGTTTTCTTTATGAACATGCAACATGTAACATCCATTTAGTCAAAATCAGTTTGACTCGGGCTTGTGTGCATGTATTAAATGTATTTGGAGCATGTTTGTCACAGTAAGACCAGAAATATGTATTAAGAATGTAAATAGTCAATTTTGATTTCATGTTGACTTCAGATTAAAAATAAATAAATAAAAGCCTCCTTTTTACCACTTAAAATAAGTCTCAATAATTGTAGCATTTCATGTTGTGAGCCAAATTGACAATTTAGTGTATTTTAAAGACTTGTATTAATTAAAAAGAACATTGTGTAATAAGAAACACTTTTTAATGCACTCTCACAAGTTATTACACAAAGTAAACATCACACAGCCAACAGCCAACAAACCACAAGGATGAAAATACTGTAAAAATACTTATTGACCGTTTTATCAATCAATCAGAAATGTTGGATGTTGAGTCTATAGCTACATTTTGTTAATTTTTTCGTTTTTATAAAACATTTCAGGCACAAGAAAAGCATTAAAAGTATGGCTATTTATTGACTAGAGGTCTGTTTTTACGGTCTTTGTCAAAGTGCACACAAATGGATTTTCTTTCTTGAAACATAACGTTGAAAGCGGTTGGCTTTTGCATTTTCAGCACTGTTTTGTCTGTTTGATGACTTTCCAAATGATGTAAACAATTCCACATTTTCACTTGAAGTGAATTAAACGTCTGTATGACTGACAAAAATGGTATTTCTCATGGGTGGAAACATCTAAACAAAGAAGTGAAATGAACAATTGGGAAATCATTATGAGTATTAAAAGAATGTTCCAGATTTAATACAGGTTAAGCTGTATAATTCTGTCTCCGAGTTTGTCAAAACAAGCAAAAATCAGTTTACAGTAATGCCTTGTGTGTGTCGTGCAAAAGTTACAGGGTTTAGCAGCTTTACAGGAGTTGAAAACTGAATGAAACTTCACACAGACAAGACTAGCAGAGTATTATATACTAGTGCAGTGTAAGTCATGTGACTGTACTGTTGAAAATGAAATGCATTTTATTGTTTATTATGTTACCCCACAGACTTACATTAGAAGTGCATTACTGTAAACATGATCCTTGCTGATTGAGAGAGAGATTCAAATAATTTTGTGTGAGGATCGAAAACTTCTCCTGAACGTGAAGCGTCCTTCAAATACTAGTTCTCTGCAAAAATGTACATTTGCTCACCCTCTGGCCATCTGATATTTATATGAGTTTGTTTCTTCATCAGAGCAGATTTGGAGAAATATAGCATTCCATCACTTGCTCACCAATGGATGCACTGCAGTGAATGGGTGCCGTCAGAATGAGAGTCCAAACAGCTGATAAAAACATCACAATAATCCACACGCATGTTTTTAAGAAACAAAACATTATAAAAGTGTTTCAACTCTTGCTTCAGGTCATAAAAGGAGTCTATAGCGTTTCCTCCAGTGACAAAAAAGTCCATCATCTTCTGTCCTCTCATCAAAATCCACCCACTATTTGTTTAGATCTGTTTTCACTAGTAAACGGTGCATCATCTGTGCATATTTCTCACATTTCTCCGATTCAGACGAGATGACTTTCGCACTGGAGAAAGCAATATTATTGATAGAGGTCTCTTATTTTAGCCAGAAGTATCATGTAAAAAATCTTGATGGATTTGTTTCTTCCAAACATGCAGTTTTTTTCTTCACAAGACATTAACCGATGGACTGGACTGGTGTGGAGTGGATTATTGATGTTTTTATCAGATGTTTGGACTCTCAATCTGACGGCACCCATTCACTGCAGAGCATCCATTGGTGGAGCAAGTGATGCAGTGCTACATTTCTCCAAATCTGTTTCCCATGAAGAAACAAACTCATCTACATCTTGGATGACCCGAGGGTGAGTAGATTTTTCAGCACATTTTCTCTTTAGAGTGAAATATTCTTTTAACAAATGACAAGAAGTTGATCAGAAAACACAAAGCAGCAGGTTAATTCTAGAATTAGACCATGTAACACAAACACACACACAGCTGAAGCAGATCCAGAGATGACACGACTATCAGAGGAACAAATGAACACGTACAGCCAAAAACAGCTCCCAAATATCCCCGCAGCACACGACCCTTCCCAAACCTCATATAAAGTGCAAGAAAACAGCCCAACGAACAAGAACTGATGGCCACGGTGACTTTAACAACTAAAGGGGAGTATGCTACTACATTTAGTCCTGTAACAGAAACAACAGGAGTGTTTGTGCCTCTGTGAAGCACGTTTAGTTGTGTCTGTTGT
This sequence comes from Gymnocypris eckloni scoliostomus, assembly GCA_027564155.1. Classification (NCBI taxonomy): domain Eukaryota; kingdom Metazoa; phylum Chordata; class Actinopteri; order Cypriniformes; family Cyprinidae; genus Gymnocypris; species Gymnocypris eckloni. The sequence goes on along the minus strand of CM050412.1, from coordinate 36,116,746 downwards.
GCTGATCAGAGGATGCTGGGCGCTCTGAAGATGTCTGAAGAACATCAGTAGCTGTACATGGAGAGAGGTGCGTCCTCCAGCATGTCATCCTGAAACACACACACACACACACACACACACATCAGTGAGCTGTTCGCAGGAAACACTGTTATATACATCTAGATCTGTGAGCACACTGCATGTGCAACAAGCCTCATCACTGATGATGACAGGAAACTGAACTTCACTTTATGTGATGATTTTAATTACATACAGGTTTAGTGTAAATACATTTTCAATTCACCTTTAGTAAATTATATAGAATTAAAAAACAACCCATATTTAGCTTTTTTATTATTATTAAAATACCAACGTATCAAAATAAAACATTACATTTCCCTCAAATATATATATATATATATACTCTATACATTCGATCATATTTAAGGGAGTGATTTTTTTAAAATCAGTTTTATAGCCCCCAAATTAAATAATTTAAAACTAAAAATATTTCAATAAACACATTGAATTATACAGAATAAAAAAAAATCACCTGCATTTTTCTTTTAAAATTAAAATATCATGCATTTACAATTAACTGAGTATGGATGTATGCATTTATTTATTTTTTGATTTTTTTAAAATGTTTTTTTTTTTTAAATACTTTATTTAATCCTGGGATTTTGGAGTGGAATTAAATGTAAAAAAATAATATTTACAGAAATCAGTAGTGGCATCCTGAGTTCAACAATAACTCTTCAAATTAAACGATTTTAAAAATAGCATAGCATTTGCATTCATTTGTACATTATATGGAAAAATGACCCACTTTTTATCTTTAAATTGTAATATTACGCATGTATTTTGTTTTGTTTTCTGGAAACAGCTGATTTTCTTTGTTTTCACTTTGTTCATTTCTGATATATTAAAGAGAGTAACATCGTAAAAATGATTAATATAAAAAAATTGATAGCGTAGTAGTCCCTCTAATGATTATGGAAGTTATGACCCTCGTAGTTTGAGCCTAAAATGGGAAAATATCAATTTTTGGCAAAATAACCTTTTTAAATGAGGAAATGTAAAAACAGTAGATGGGATCTAGATGTTGTCCTGAGAATGACCCTCACTGTCAGCGTTGGATGTTTTTGACATGGCTATTGCTTAGCATTGTGTTTGCTAGCATGTGTGCGTTTTCAGATGAATTGTGGAGCGTAATCTCACCATGGGGAGATCCTGAAGTCTGCGAAACTCTGGGCCGTCATTTGTGTTTCTGAATTTGAGGAATAAGAGGACGGACATGATGGCAGCGACGACGACGAACGCCGACACCAGTCCAGCCAGCAGCGGGTCAGTGGACGCTTTACTATTGTCTAGAAGAACCAAGAGAGAGGGAATAACACTCGTGCACTTTCTGCAAAATATGTAAATAGAGAGTGTTTGTGTGCTTGAGTGAATCCACAAAGATGCGTCTGTTCTCCGGTTGTGTCAGTGTGAAGATGTTCCTCTGCACATATAATGACGCTCTTGTTTCCATACGCACCGTTATCAGCCTCTCTGCTGTTTGACCTCTATTCATATCCACTTTATGAGGATTTGTTCTGCTCGTCGTAATGGTAAACAAATGCAGATGTGCACAGTAAATATTTGTGTGTGCAGCTGCATTCGCTCAAAAGCGTCAACCAAATGAATAATCATGTGATGTTTGATATCATGTCTGCTTTGAAACCAGCAGCAGAGGTTTCCAGCAGAACGTCAGTCAGGTCATAGTTACACAACCGTAATCTTATGCTCATCAAGGCTGCGTTTATTTACTCTAAAATACTGGACAATACAATAGATCAATACATCTGTTTTATAAATATTAGGCTGCATTTTAAGGTTCAAAATGTAGGCAACTTAACTATGCTTCCTTCTGAAATATCATTTTCACATTACTGCAATCATTCATAGAGAAATCAATTGAGAGAAAAATATTTAACAAAAATAATTGTAACATATATTTAACATTAAGCATTCATACTGATAGTACTGATATATAGCTAATAACTAAAACATTTATGTACTTTAAGTATACTTACATTTATTAAATGTAATGTATATTTATTATTGAGAATGCAGATAAATAGTTTATAATTAAGAACTTTCTAAGTATACTTAAATGTAATAAATATATGAAGTGTATTTACTTTATAATAAGTAAATACATTGTGTGTAAGTGTATTTAAATAAGTGTAATATGTATTTAATATTAAGAATGCAGAATTATACTGGAAATTACTGATAAATATATGTTATATTTAAGTATATGTAAATATATAAAGTGTAATATATATATATATAATATTAAGAATTCATACAGAAAAGTACAGTGTATTTAATATAGTTTTGTAGTACATGTATTTATATATGTATTTATCGTGAGTTTTGAATATATTAAGAGCAAAATCATAACACTGGCCAGAAAGCTAGGACATTCTGTTATCTGAAAGCTGTATTTCTGACTGTAACAGGATGAAATCCTGATCAAGAAGCCGTTTTAGCTATGTTTTCTCGTACCGTCGTCGGCGACGTTCAGAGCTGAGGGGGTGTCGGCGCGGGCTTTGGCCTGGACAGGACTGGTTCCTGCGGCGGTGGATGTCGGGTGGAGCGTGCTGAGGTGGATGCTGCTTGTGGGCTCGTGGCTCGTTGATGGCGGGGCTGTGGTAGGTTTTACCGTGGTAACTGCTGTCTCATTATTCACAGGTGACACATCAGAGACGTTCTCAGCCGGGGCGGACGTGTTCACCAACATCACTACAGATGAAACAATCACAGAGGAGGCTGTTCAATCAGCAAACACAGTCTTGTGCTCACTCAGATTCAAGTGCAACTTCCAAAAAGATGCACATTTATAATCATTTAGCTTGCTTTTTTAATATTATTTTTATGCTCACCAAAGCTGCATTTATTTGATCAAAAATACAGTAATATTATTAATATTATTGCACTTTAAAGTTTTGAATATATTTGTAATTTATTTCTGTGATGCGCAGCTGTAATTTTCAGCATCATTCTTCAGTGTCACACGATCTTCAGACAAATAATGATGATTGTAATATTTTAATACATTGAACATTTTATCAAATACATATGCATATTAAATATGCATTACATTGATCACAAGTGACAGTAAAACTTTTGCAATGTTACATAAGATTTATATTTCTAATAAATGTATATATTTACATAAAATATATTAAGTGTAAAATATTTTCTAACTATTTAAGATAGAAATCGTTCATAATACTATAAATGTCTTTAATGTCAATTTTGATCAATTTGATGCATCCTTGCTAAATAAAAGTCTTCATTTATTATTTAATTTCTTAAAAAGTCTCCCTGAAACGTTTAGTGTACTGAGTTGTTAAGAAGTGTATCTTTAATCATGTCTTATCTTGTCTATTGCACGACGTAAGCAGAGCCTCCACTGGTGCCCACGTTAAACCAGAATAATGTGTGCACAACATCCCTGGTGGGCAAAACTGTAATTATTATCATGTTTCCATGGTGACCTCTGCATAAATCCATAAACACGGCAGCATATGACAGATCTTCTGGCAGAAATGCTGAGAATCACTGACAAACATTGAGCTGCACAACACTAGAAATGATAGATGAAACACAGCTTCGGGCTTTTTCAGTTAAATTCACGAGCACATGACTCAGCGGTTACATGTTCAACGCTGCTTCTTAGCTTGCTGAGGCCTGTGTTAAAGACAACTCCTGAAATGTGATATTCAGTAAGACGTGATTTAATCCATCAGTAAGTGGTTGGATTGTGAAAGTGGCTGATGGAGATGAAGAATAACACGGGGCTTGAGTAAGTCATTTCAACGATTAACAAGATATCATTTTTCAGTGGAACGACAGGAACATGTAAATGGAGATTTAGCATGTGTTTGTGCATGTTCATAAACCAGGAATGAGGAGCCACGTGGATTGGTTGTTTTACAGAGTAAAAGGAAACAATGATCTGAATGTGAAAACCCCCTGAACGTTTGCATGTATGAGTGACTTCTTTAGAGAGAAAGAGAAAAGAGAGGCTATATAGCACTACACTATATTTCTATACTACACATTTCCATTCGATATGAAGCTGTTTTCAACACTGATAATAATCAGAAATGTTTCTTGAGCAGTAAATCAGTATATTAGGATGATTTCTGAAGATCATGTGACACTGAAGACTGGAGTAATGATGCTGGAAATTGAGCGCTGCATCACAGGAATAAATTACATTTCAATATCTATTCAAATAGAAAACAGTTATTTTAAATTGTAATAATATTTCACAACATCACTGTTTTACTGTATATTTAATCAAATAAACACAACCTTGGTGGGCGGAAGAGATATACTGTATCTGACATAAAAAAATATAAAATAATTGCATTTATTTCCAAGATGGATATACTCTGTATATTAAATATTAAATTAAATGAGATCATGTGACACCAATGTAGAATACTATATGTAAAAGTGCATGTTGTGCCCAACAGTTTAACATTTAATGTATAGCGTACAGTATAAGTTAGTATTTCCTCTGAAGGCAGCCAGACAGAGTATTTGAGGATGATTTGAATGGTGTTTGTGAGATCTTTGATGGTTTGTGAAGTGAATCCCAGTCGTTCAGTTTGCCAGCGTACGTGTGTGTGTGTGTGTGTGTGTGTGTGTGTGTGAACCGCACTGAGCTGTTTGTGATCTCTGTGTGTGTGTGTGTGTGTGTGTGTGAACCGCACTGATCTGTGTGTGATCTGTGTGTGTGTGTATCGTGAGTGTAATGAAGTTGATAGATACGGGAAGAAGGAGGCGGGAACCGGCGAACACTTAACACATTTTAATAACAAAATAAACAAACACAAATGAAAAGCGGCAGCCCCTCACGGACGACTGCCGCACACAAAACACAAACTAAAATCCAGGCCTGGTCCTCTCTCTCTTCCACTGTCGTCACTCCTCATTTAACCCTTCCGAAGCTCCTCCGTGGGACTCGAGACCGGTGAGTGGCGCAGGTGTCGTTCATTACCACCTTCCGCTCCGGCCTCGCCTCGCCTCCGTTCCCACGGCTCTCGGTCCCGCCCCACTCGTCACAGTGAGGATTCAAACTCTCACGTCAGATCTCACACTGCGTTTACTCACTGTCTTTCTTTATGTCTTACATTGCTGTCGTAGTTCAGAGCCACTGATTGTTGTATGAATGGTCTGTTCTGTCAGGTCGGGTGCTAGTTAAGTGTTTCTGGAAGAATTCACCCAGTGATGAAATGTCTTTCGTTTGCTCGCTCTCATGTTGTTCTAAACCTGTTGAAATCTGTCTTTCCTTCACGTTTTGATTATGAAGCAGGGGAATGTGATTTGATGTGTTTTCAGCCCATGATGACTGAGGGTGCGTCTCAATCAGCTCCCTTGTTCAGTAGTCAGGGCACTGATCAAGGAGTCGGCCATTTTAAGGCCTGTCTCAATCGTAAAAATCCTTCCAGTGCACTGGAACGTTCGTTCCCTGAAAAATCCCACAATGCACCGCAAAAACTAGGGATCATCGGCGCTCACTATGCTCCCTTACCGGAAATAACGTCACTGAAGCGTGAAACATGAGCCAACTCGATAAATATGACACGCGATAGAAGATTTGAAAAGACAAACCGTTTATTTTTTCAACATAATTTGTATAATTCAACATAAACACTCATTGCTAGACCGGTAATGAACACATTTATTTAACATTTATAATTACAATTCGGCAGAAATGTTGTAAGAACATGTAACAGAACGATGTGTTTAAAGAGAATAAAATATAATATCAAAAAGAGATCAGTCCTGTCTGTTGTCTATTAATTCAAGCGGTGACGTTCTACTATGTTGTACGTAATCATGTGACTGGAATTCGAGTGCTCACCGTCCCAACGTGCAGTGAGTCAGGGAACTTACCAGCAGTGTCGGGGAAAGTTACTTTTAAAAGTTACAATATTGCGTTACTCCCTAAAAAAGTAACTAATTACGTTATTTTTTATGGAAAGTAATGCGTTACATTACTTTTGCGTTCCTTTTTAAATATGAGCAGGGCTTGATTGTTTGTTTTTAATACAAGAAGTTATATTTATAGTAAATATAAAAGCCCTACACCAAAAAGTGTAATGAATAAACCTCAGGCTGAAGGAAGAGTAAATCACGTCTGTACAGAAGAACACAGGAGAAGTTCAACACTCTTCAGAAATAAAATACAACGAAGCACAATTGTTAGTTTATCTAAAGTAATTTTTGCTTATTATGGTTAAACTGGATCATCAAAGCTCAGCAGCAAACACATCGGTTAATAAAATTAGATTATAGATATATTTGTGTTGTTTAACATATTTAATTATTGCAGGTATATTCTGAGTTTGCATTTCACTGTTTTAATTAATTTTGATGAATACTGAATCTGTTTTTTGCGAGTGGGATGAATTAATGCACATTCACATTTAGTCTAGATTAGATCTACAGTAAGATCATGTTCACACAGTGCACGTCATCAATAAATGGAAAACAAGTGACTGCGTTACTTTTTTGAAAAAGTAACTCAGATATTTTCTAGTAAATTAAAAAGTAATGCGTCACTTTACTAGTTACTTTACTAGTAAAAAAGTAATATTATTACGTAACTCGCGTTACATGTAATGAGTTACCCCCCCAACACTGGTGGCGACTGAATTTGTGTACACGATCTACTGATTCATGAGCTTGGGAGCTGATTGAGACGCTCCCTCAGATATTGGTGTGTTCTCACGTGTGCTTTTGTTTCACAGAAGGACATTTATGCAGGTTTGGAGCGTCACAATGTGAGTAAATGTTTTTACATTCAATATTCCTCTATGGTAGTCTCCTCAACAACTTTAGTTTGAAATTAGTAGAAAATGTGTAAATGGAGTGTTACACTTTATTATTATTATTATTATATAGTATTTATTCATATTTTATTTAAAATAAAATCCAATAAAAAAATTCATAAATGGTGTGTGTGTATATATATATATATATATATATATATAAATAAATTAAAACTGAAAATATTTTTTTTATTTTAGTTTAGTCATTGAGTTTGTGCATTTGCCATTTTCCTTTATTTATATATTTGCTTATTTTTTTAATTATTTTAGTACTTAAACTTGAATTTACTTCCCTTACTTGCCATGGCAACATTTCAATTTGTTTTATATTTTTTAAGTTTAAGGTTTAATCTTTATATATATATATATACAGAAATTATTAGTTCAGAACCTACAGGTACATCTAAAAAAAATTGAATATCATGAAAAAGGTCATTCTTTTTTGTCACTCATTTCAGAAAGTGAAACCCATATATTATATAGATTCATTACACATAGAGTGAAATATTTCAAGCCTTTATTTCTTGAAATTTTGATGATTATGGCTTATAGATAATGAAAACCCAAGTTTCAGTGTCTCAGAAAATTAGAATATTACATAAGATCAATAGAAATGTATATTTTAAACAGAAATGTCATGCTTCTGAAAAGTATGTTCATAAGCACTCAATACTTGGTTGGGCCTCCTTTTGCATGAATTACTGCATCAATGCGGCGTGGCATGGAGTCGATCAGTCTGTGGCACTGCTCAGGTGTAATGAAGCCCAGGTTGCTTTGATAACAGCCTTCAGGTCATCTGCATTGTTGGGTCTTTTTGACATTTTTGAAATAAGTTATACGAAAAAAACTTTTTCACCATATTCAATTTTTTTAGATGTACCTGTAAATGTTTTGAACCCAATGCTTCCTCATAAACACTCATTGTAGCAGTGTAGGAGCTTGTGTAAAGCATCAGACACTATCAATCTCAGATGAAGAACTATGTAGTAAATGTACCTGTAGTTGTGTCTGTGTGCGGCGTGGGCTCAGTGCTGTTGGTGATGTTAGTGGAGGACTCTGTCTGATTGCTGCCAGGGGTCGAGGTCATGTTGTAATTAGTCACGCCGTTTCTTCTCTTCACAGAGCTGTGAGGTGATGAAGACACGTCAGCCTCAGATGACACACAGAGATAATCACCTAAAGATGAGAGGAAAACCAGGACGGAGATCATATATGAATCAGATCTAGGAAAAATTTGGCCTGTAACTTAAATTATTCAAAGTAATCTGCATATTTAAATGAAAATGCGTATTATCATGAATTAAAAATGAGAGAATGTCTCTGCCAAATCTTGATCCAAGAGGGGATGTTTAAACGGAGCTCTGTGATGAAACAAGAGAAGTGTTAATTATTAATTCAATCATTTAATTAAGAAACACTGGCATGTGTTTGGGGAGGAACTTTCTGTTTGTCTGACAAATAATAGATGAGTTTTGAAGAAACCTGTCATTATTTGTGCAGATTCCTTTAGTCACATAAATGACACACTTCAGGATTTGAACAACCCTCTAACTCAACGAATAAATCACAGCATCGTTTGTGCTACAGATATGAATGATACTTCAAGTTAACATGATTTGAGAAGAGAAAAAAATCCCACTGACTTGAACTTGCACTGAAGGAGAGGCCTGAGAAATACACAAGTTTTTCTCTTATGCTCATCAGGACGGCATTTGTTTGTTAAAAACGTGATAAAAAAACAGTAATATTGTGAAATATTATTGGTATTTAAAATAAGTGTTTTCCATTTGAATATATTGTAAAATGTAATGTATTTTTGTGATGCGTAGCTGTATTTTCAGCATCATTACTCCAGTCTTCAGTGTCACATGATCTTCAGAAATCATTCTAATATGCTGATGTGCTGCTCAAGAAACATTTTTGCTTATTATCAATGTTGAAAACAGTTAACAATTATAGAGATTATCGTTATTTGGTTTCTACATGCCAAAGTATTTGCTCAATGTCTATATTAGTCTCTCTTCTGTCAACAGATGTCTCTTGATCAGTTATCGTTCTATTCTCACCTTCTGGACCGACAGAGTTCTGCTCTGCACCTTTCCTGAAAGTCTCTCTCTGTCTCGGTTATGCAGATGTGTTTTGAGTCAAGCCATTATATTGGTATGTTCCATAATTAGCAGCTATTTTTAATCATTATACATCAGGCGGCTGATCTTGGAATAAAATAATATAATACCTTTTTATTTTTTTTCTGTGTCAGGTTTCAAAGGTTATCAGCCTTTTCTAATATTTGTTGTAAATAATGTTTTGATGCCATATTTCTAATATAGTGTTACAAAATAGTACAATTATTAAAACTATTAAAAAATATGTTTTTGTTATTTGAAATAAAGCTATATATATATATATCAGATGGAAAAACTTAGAAGTTTAATTTGAAGTGCTTAGTTTTCTATTTCTTTTTTTATAAATTAAATCTAAATAGAAAAATAGAAAAACTAATAAAAATGTCAAAAGCACATTAAAATTACTTAAAAGAACTTACATTAAAATATAAAAAGGTAATTCAAAATATGATAAAAATATTTAATACTAATATAATATAATACTATTATATATATTCTATTATAATATATAATAGTAAATAAATAATAATAATAATAGCCTAATAATAATAATATAAAAATATGTATTTTTCAGATTTCACAGTGTATTTACACTAGGTTTTGTAAATTATGTGTGAATGATGTTTGCCTTTATGAAGACCTCACTGGCGATGCTGGCATGTTATGAATAGTTGCCAGAGCATTGTTATGGACAGATTCAATATATCATTCAGCATTTGATGTTGGCATTTATCTGTACATCATAATCTAACTCAAGAGACTTAAACATTGAGCTATTATAGGATATCTAATCTCTCTCTCACTCTTGTGTTTGTGGGTCGTTACCCAGAATGCTTTGGGAGGTTTGTTAAGGGTTTTGTGCACCACACCCTGCCACTTCACAAGAGTTCTTTTGGCTGAGCTCCTCAATAACGGCCCTGTTCTGAGCTACTGCCGCCACATGTCACAAACCCCACCAAACCCGCACTCAAGGGGAAAAACCACCAGTCCGGAGGATATATTGGAGGCTGATTCATTGCCCGATTCAGCAGTTTTCTGTTATTGGGAAAAAACACCAATTCACAGCATGAAAATGGGCCTGAGCATTAATGAATAGAACAGATTTAATGATGTTTCATAAAGACATGTCTCTGTCTATGGGCTTTTCATACTCACTTATACTCAGATTTTCAACCAATGTGTGTGTGTGTGTGTGTGTGTGTGTGTGTGTGTGTGTGTGTGTGAGATCTATGAACAGCTCATCTAAGATAGAAAAATTGAAAACTACAGCACACGGCTTAATTTTGTTCACATCAGACCTCTTTAAAGGAACATTTACTAGTTTAATATAAGTTAAAAGACTAGTTCACCCCTAAATAGAAATTTGCTCACCCGCAGGCAATCCAAAATAGTTTCTTCATGGGGATTTGGAATAATTCAGCATTCCATCACTTCCTTTACAGTGAATGGGTGCCGTCAGAATGTGAGTCCAAACAGATATAAAAACATCACAATAATCCACACCACTCCAGTCCATCAGTTAACATCTTGTGAAGCACAATGCAATGTGTATTAAGAAACATATCCAGAAATAAGGTGTTTTTAACTTCAAACTCAATAATGTTCGGACTGCATTATGTTCTGCAGCATCTAGACAGACCAGGGGCTTATGTGAGGATCTTGTTTGTGGACTTCAGCTCGGCCTTTAACGCTTTCCATCCCCACCTCCATCTGTGAGTGGATCAACAGCTTCCTGACAGACAGGCAGCAGATAGTGAGGCTGGGGAAATACACATCCAGCACCCGTACGATCAACACTGGCGCTCCTCAGGGCTGTGTTCTCTCCCCACTGATCTTCTCTGTACATGAACGACTGCACATCTACAGACCCCTCTGTCAAGCTCCTGAAGTTTGCAGAAGACACCACACTGATCGGTCTTGTCCAAGACAGTGACGAGTCTGCTAACAGACAGGAGGTTAAGGAGCTGGCTATCTGGTGCAGTCTTTAAAACCTGGAGCTTAACACGTTCAAAACTGTGGAGATGATCGTGGACTTCAGGAGAAACCTGCTCCCCCCTGTCACAATCATGAACAGCACTGTGACTACAGTGGAGTCATTCAGGTTCCTGGGCACCAACAGCTCTCAGGACCTGAAGTGGGACAGTCACATAGACTCCATGGTGAAAAAGGCCCAGGAGACGCTGTACCTCCTTCACCAGCTGAGGAAGTTCAACCTGCCACAGGAGCTGTTGAAACAGTTCTACTCTGCCATCATTGAATCCGTCCTCTGCACGTCAATAACTGTCTGGTTCAGCTCAGCTACCAAATCTGACCTCAGAAGACTACGGAGGGTAGTCCGGACTGCTGAGCGAATCATTGGTATAACCCTCCCCACTCTCCAAGAACTGTACTCATCCAGAGAAAGCAAAATAGCTGTTAAAATCACTCTGGACCCTCACATCCAGCACACTCCCTCTTTAAACTGTTACCGTCTGATCGACGATACAGAGCTCTGAGAACGACCAGACACAGAAACAGTTTCTTCCCTCAGGCAATCCATCTCATGAACATGTTACATTAATTGTGGAACACACACACTATTTATACACTTATTTATCTAACACACATACTTAGTCTACATTTCAATTTGCACATAATATACCTGTACATACAAAACGTTATATTGTTATATACCTATACATACAATTGTCAATTTGAATATTGTTATTCCTTATTTACATGTTCTATTTTTATTATCTGTGTTTTTGTTCTGTCACTATCATTCTGTTGCACTGTGGAAGCTTCTGTCACGAAAACAAATTCCTTAAACATACCTGGCAATAAAGCTCATTGTGATTCTGACATTGCTTTCTCCAGTGTGAAAGTCATCTCATCAGAATCAGGAGAGAAATATGCACAGATCAAGCACCGTTTACAAGTGAAAACCATTTGATGTGAAGGAAAACAGGGGATGGACTTTCACTGGAGCAAGCATTATTATGGTATTTTGGTTGGAAGCAACGGTTTAAAGTTAAAACCTCTTAATGATGGATTTGTTTCTTACAAACACAGCTTTTCACTTTACAAGAACTTTACTTTTCACTTTTAATTGATGGACTGGAGTGGTGTGGATTATTGTGATGTTTTTATCAGCTGTTTGGACTCTCATTCTGATGGCACCCATTCACTGCAGAGGATCCACTTGGTGAGCAACAGATTTAACGCTACAATTTCCCAAATCTGTTCAGATGAAGAAACAAACTCATCTACATCTTGGATGCCTGAGAGTGAGTATAGTTTCAGCACATATTCATTTGTGGGTGAACTGTTCCTGTGGCTCAGTGGTAAAGCATTGCGTCAGCAGCGCAAAAGATTGTGGGTTCAAAATCCCAGGGAACACACATACTGATAAAAAATGTATAGCCTGAATGCACTGTAAGTCGCTTTGGATAAAAGCGTCTGCTAAATGCATAAATGTAATAAATGTTAAATTCTACATAATGTCCATTAATGCTGAAGAACTCAGCAAAAATGTAAATCAGTAATGGAAGTAAACAAAGCCAGTTTATGTTTTATAAGAATGTTTTTTCTTAGTGCTTGTATTCATTCTTCAGTGCAAAACTGTGTTATTTGAGCTGTAATGTCATCTAATCATTTCAGCTTCCAGTTATTCTTCATTGACGTAGTTCCTGTTTGGATTCTTGAGTCATGCGTCATTTACCATGATTACATGCTCGTAACTGTGGCACTACTGGATGTAATGTAATGTTTTAGTCTTATAATGTTTACTGTGTTTCCTTGTGTACCCACAATTATTTAGATGCAAATGTCAAAATGATTTCCCTTTAGCAATGGACATTATGCCAGAAATGCTGCACAAATGAAAACTGGAAGATTCCTTTTAAAATGTGACCTCGAAGCAACAATCTGATGCATCTAAATAACTTCCCAAAATTGCAACTTAAACTCCTTTGAAGAAAATTGGTGTACACTGAAAAAAAATTGATGGTGAAACCAGTTTCACTTAGACATTGCTAGTAAATTTCTCAAATAAATATCAAGTAAGAAATTAATTAAATGTGTAAACATTCTCCAGTAATCTTTGTTTTATTTACAACATCATACAATCATTTTTTACAGTGTAGTGATAATGATACTTGACTTTGTAGCAAACACCACTAATAATTTTCACCCAGTATGCCATCATGTTTCTCCCCTGCTCTCCTCTTTCATGTTTCTCACATCTACTCACAGGTTTTCTCACCTCTCATCTATCTGCAAGCTTTTGTTTGATATGAAACTGTGTCTGTGGAGCTCATAACTGCAGGTACACTATCAAGACATTTATTTTTTGAACGTTATTGGAGTACATTTTACAAGATACTGCTATTTTAATTGTTCTACTTCAAAAATGTATGTTTAATCAAATCTGCTATCTTCATTATTTTGCACATTTTCTGTGAAATTTACCAGCAATTTATAAATGAAAATAATTTTAAAATCAAACCTACACCAATGTTCGGTAGTGATGCTTCTAGCTTATTTAATGTATCATTTTATATATCTGTAATCATTCATATATTACATTGTTTTTATTAAATCATTTAATGCATTAAATTAAAGGGCTAACTGGAAATATATTAGAAGAGCAGCAAGAAAATCTATTTATTTTTAGAAAAAAAGTGCACTTATGAATTGTGCAAAATAAGAACAGGAATAAAACTAACACAAAGTGCTATTGTACAAGACATACGAATAGAAGAGTTAAAAAGTTCCCAGATGAAAGTGAGAAGAAAAGGACGTCAGAATGCAAAGATGACAAGCAACAGAAACACTCTAAAAATACCCCATGATTGTTCAGCAGTGTGTCCTCCTGAACAACCTGGCTCTCGCTCAGTCAAATCCAGAGAACAGTACAGGCCGTTCTTAACTAAACAAAAGCAGGCCATCTAGAATAAAATCTCATTTAACTATGTAAAAATACACCACTGCATGACTCCTAATTACAAACACTGGCTAAGAAATTAAAGCATTCTGGGATTGAGAGACAGAAAGCATTCCCATGATTCACTCTGTGCCAGTGCTGGGATAGAAAGATGAATTTCTTGCATTTCCACCCTCATTTATCAGACGCTTTTATCCAAAGCGACTTACAGTGCATTCAGGCTATACATTTGTATTGTCAGTATGTGTGTTCCCTGGGAATCGAACCCACAACCTTTGTGCTGCTAATGTAACCCCCCCGACACGGGTCCGCACCAGCTCACCGAGCGGGTCTCGAACCCGGGACTCCGGCGCGGGAGGCGGGCGCTCTAACAAGGAACGCCAAAGGCTACAGCCTCTAGCGTCAGTCGCTAGAGCGCCTCTTTTGAGGTCAGGAGAGTGAGGTTTACACACAGCCCTTACTGGCAAACATCCGTTACACTAACGCAATGCTCTACCACTGAGCCACAGGAACTCATATGAGCATAAACGTGTGTAAATGTTTCAGAATGGAATATTCATTTTTTTCAAATCAGAATTAAATATTAGTGAGCTGGTCACAATGTATTCTTTTACATTTTTGAACACAAAACTGAATATAAGTAGGCTGCAAAATCTATGCCATATAAAATACAAACGTCTATTTCATAACTTCGAAAGTTTCTGGGCATCACAGATAGCTTATATGGTGCCTAGGGTTTGCTGGGATTTTTAGTTAGTTAGTTTGCTAGGTTTTGAGACACAGTTGACTGCGCAGGATACGCGTGGCATCAGAAACAAACTGAGAACAAACTAATAGTGTCTTAAATTTCAAAATGGCTATTACTGTAATCCATTTCGTTTCACGATAGATAGATAGATAGATAGATAGATAGATAGATAGATAGATAGATAGATAGATAGATAGATAGATAGATAGATAGATAGATAGATAGATAGATAGGTAGATAGATAGATAGATAGATAGATAGATAGATAGATAGATAGATAGGTAGATAGATAGATAGATAGATAACGTTAGGTAGATAGGTAGATAGATAGATAGATAGATAGATAGATAGATAGATAGATAGATAGATAGATAGATGTATTTACCTGTAATGAAAGAACAGTAGAAGAGCACCATCGCACAAAACGCAACATTTCCACATCTGCCCATATCCTTCGTATGACAAAAGATATAAACTAATTCAACCTAAAATAGTCCTTCCGTTCTTTCTTTCGTCAGACGTCAAAACCGACACAAAAGTCCAGCGTGTGTAACAAACGCCTCTGGATCGACGGACGGAGATGAATTTAAACGCAAGAGTGTTTTACGGCGTGACAGAATCCAGTCAGATGATCAGAAGTGTCTGGAAGAGTTCATTCACAGCGGACTCAAACAGTTGAGATCCCTGCGCGCTCCAGTCGACGCGGTGGGCGGGGCAACAGCTGGATTGAGCGTCTCGAGATGCGTTTTCGTATTTCTCTACAAAGCTCATAGATATGTGATTAGGCATGGGACAATGATCTAACCGGTTTCTATGTATAACCCGGTTTGGAAAGACCACAGTTTCAAAACCACTCAAACTTCCCGTTATACCGTTTCTGTGGTATGCGAAGTTTTTATGAGTCGTCAAAGACGGAAAGTACAGGACTGCCTCAGTTGTGTGCAGTGAAGAGCGCACGAGTCACACGGCCCCTCCCTCCGGTCAGGTGCAGTCAGCAGTGTGTGTGCTTGAACAGGGGGCGCATTAATGCAAGGGGCTGAAGCAGGCCACTTGCAGGGATTAATAATTATTTATATGCGAGTTTGCAGCAGTGAGAACAGCATTCTGTAAACAAACTCACACACTCATTTTCAGCGACGCCTTGGTTGTAGTAGCCTATATAGTGAATGGTTCCGTTTAGGTTCCCCCCACACAGTTTGTGTAGTTGGTATGTTCCACCGATATACTGTGGAATGTACAATCATGTTGCCAGATTGGGCGGGTTGTGCCCAATTGGCCGATTTGATGGCACCGGAGAATAACGCATTGGGCGGGTAGCAAATTTGGGCGATATAAACTAAAAACTAAAAACCGCCCAATCAGCTGCTTTTCTTCACTTTTATCTTAGTCACGTTATCTTAATATGCTCGAGCTCAAAGTATCACAGCAAAATAATGTGTAGTGCAGTCATCAACTCATTTTTCCTTAACGCAACCCTTTTTGGTTTATTTTAACAGAGACTTGTCAATCAATTTACCATCTTTTATGTTGGTGAGATGTGATGACTCGTGAGTGATTGGGTTTTGGCACTGTAAACGGCAACATTTAAATGTGCAGCTATATATTAACTGTTTCATTTAATTTAAATTAAGTGATTCATGGCAAAGTGGCTTAAATATAATAAGTTACTGATCACTTTATTGTGCACTTTTTTTGCACAAAAATGAGCTTTTTCTTACTGTGGACATTGAAAATGATGCATGTGTTCCCCCGGGGGTTATCAGTTAATTTCTTGATTGCCATTTTGAAAAGGTTCCTGGTCATTTTAAGCATATTTTCTGACTGTCTTTAACGCATTTGCCCTGTTTTGATCCATGTTCCTGTGAAATTTATTTATATTTATTACCTTTTTATCATCATTATTTTATTTTGAGGAGATAAAAATGGTCCTCATTAATCTTGATTGACATGGTAATAAAATCATATCACATTATTTTGGCAGTTAAAATTTTGGGCTGGTTTTTGTTGAAGTGGGCGGGTTTTGGTGAGCTTTTGGGCTGGAAATCGTCAACCCGATCTGGCAACACTGTGTACAATCATGCATTCGCTCATTTCGCTAGTAAAGTAACGTTAGCCTATATATATTTATGTTAACGTGTAGATTAACGAGAGAAACAACACTGCTGTGTGAAAGGAACTGGATCGGACAACTTTCTGTAACATCACAGAGTGCGACATCAGTAATTTGCGTGGATGTAATCTCTGTGTCAGCTGAAGGTTTTAGATTAAGTGCTGCTTCAAAGTTTCAATTTTAAATCCAGGCATGGAAAAATAGGACTCGTCCTATTGCTTAAATGTGATCATTAAACTTTATACGACTGTGATTTAATTAATTAAACGTGCGCACGGCATGTTTCAAAATAAAAACGCAGTTAGCAAATCACCAAACAATCCACATTTATGCCAACATGTCGTGTTGTTTCGTTCTACTGATGATGAATAATGAATATTTTGTGTAATTTATGGTGTTTAAATCATACCTGTAAACCTGTAGAAGTTTTGATGGCATTTTCTTTTCACATTACCTCAGTATAAAGTAGTGTTATGTAACGGCTATATTCTGCTGTTCTTAAGCGCCCCCTTGCGGCAAAAAAGTGAATTTGCAAATTCACATTTTACGCAGAACACTTACATTTAGCAGACGCTTTTATCCAAAGCGATTTACAGTGCATTCAGATTATAATTTTTTTCGTCAGTATGTGTGTTCCCTGGGAATTTGAACCCACGACCTTTGCGCTGCTAACGCAATGGTCTACCACTGAGCCACAGGAACACAGTGTTGTGAATGTTAAGTGGCATATTAACAAGAAAAAAAACGACATTTGACATAAATAATTGTTAGGACGCTTAAAAAAAACTTCTGGGGTAGCGGGGCCTACCGCCATGCTGTAGCCCAGGGCCCTCTGGTTATATTAAGGCGCCTCTGTATGATGACGGCCGAAGGAGATGAATCCCTGCAACTTTTCCACCGTCGAAAAACACGAAGTCTGCCGTATGGAACATTTTCCGGTAACGTAGACCAATCATGTTCCGTACACAACGATGTTCCTTACAGGATGGCGTTTTAGCACCGATCGTACATACACCATACATCGGTGTTATCTTCACTTCTCCCTCTTTCACCCACCCGCCGTTTATTTCAGTGTAGAAATCAAATCTATTTGCCTTGTTACCGAGGTCCGAGGCAGATAACACGGCTAATTAACAAGCTAAATCAACTAATTTACCCCCTCACGTTACTTCACAGAGCGGGGAATAGCAGATTAACCTAAAGTACGTTTCTGTGATTAGGTACAATAATTACATTTAGCTTATCACGTCTATACTTTTAAACCTCCTGCCATTGTTTACATCTGTTCAAAATCATGACATTTAAACGTGTTTCACGAAGAGATACGAAGAGTGTCTCTCTCTCTCTCTCTCTCTCTCTCTCAATTTTCAATTTAAGTGTGCTTTATTGGCATGACAAAAACTATACATTTGTATTGCCAAAGCAATTGCAGCTGGGCTGCTCACAAGTAGTGCACATTTGAATTAACAGAAATAAAAATAAAAATAATAACAGTAATAAAACAAATATTTAAACCGTATTAAATATGTAGTGCAAAATGAATGACTATTGTAAGTATGTAAATATGTAAATATTGTAAGTCTCTCTCTCTCCCACTCTCTCTCTCTCTCTCAATTCAATTCAATTCAGAAAGCTTTATTGGCATGACAAAAACATACATTTTGTATTGCCAAAGCATTAAGACAACATAGAAAATGATTTATCTGAACATTTAGAAAAGCCTAGAGAAAATAATAGTAACAATGAAACTAAATAAAAATACAATATTATATAAACACATGGCTAGATATAGCAAAAAATTATATAATTAGTAAAATAATATTAACAAAATAAATAAAGAATTATAATAATAGATAAGATTCTAATACAGAAAACATGTAACAACTGAACTTAGAGATGTGAACATTATATACATTATCTAGATGTGTGTAGGTCTAATGTGTGTGTGTTTGGGTTATGAGTGTGTGTGTGTTTCTCTCTGGCTGTCCCTCAGGAGATGACACGATGATACGAATCTTGCAGCTATATAACAACATTTGGCTTCTTCACCAAGAATGAAGCTGAATTTTTGGGTTGGATTATAGGTACTAAATTGGGGAAATATAAGATTGATTTTGGGGTAGTAGTGGTCTCTGACATGTGTATATTTTGTGCACTCTGTGAGGAAGTGCAGCTCCGTCTCCGTCACTCCCAGCATGCAGTGCGAGCAGAGTCTGTCCTCACGAGAGAGCCAGGTCTGTCTGCGCCGGCCCGTCTCTACGGCCAGACTGTGTTCACTGAGTCTGTACATCGTCAATGTTTTCCTGAGTTTCACATCACTCACGGCGCTCAGGTAGCTTGCCGTGGTGTATTCTCGATTTAGGGCCGAATAACATTCCAGTTTGTGCTGGTTTTTAATGGTGTTTGTCCAATGGGTGATGTACTTGTGTTTTTCAGTGTTTATAATGTGTGTGGGCCGAATGTGTGTGAGTGTGTGTGTGTCCTGAGACTGGCTGATCTCGGTGTGTGTGAGTATGTGTGTGATCTCTCTCCTTCTGTGAGTAGGGGGATCTTGCTCCAGGTCTGCAGCCTCCCCGTATATATTATAGTAAAGATGAACATTCCTGCATCATAACTTGGACTGAAAGTTGAATGTGTAGAAAGTGAGCATGTCTCCAAAAACCTTGTTGAGCTGCAGGTTTAATGGCTGCTTTTTAAATAATTTATTATTATAATATTTTTTTTATAGAAATTGTTTTGCTTATGTTTTTGATTGAGCTGCAGGTTTAGGCTCACTTTAAGTGACTACATTTTTTGATTTATAATGATACTTTTTTCCAGAAAATAATTAATTTATTTTCTGATTATTGTTGAGCTGCAGGTTTAGGCTCACTTAAGTGGCTGCACTTAATTTAATTAAGAATAATTCAATAATTTATTTTAATTATTGTTTACTGTTCCAAAATTGTCTATGTTTGTTAAACAAAATATATTGTGTTTAGTGGGGAAAAGGTTTTTGTTTTCTACCCAGACATTTAAAAAATAACATAATTTAGCCCTGTAATGGTGATACCGTGAAACAGTGATATTTTTATGTAAGGTTATCACATCGTGAAAATCTCATACCGCCACATTGATACATGTTCTTGGATGAGTGTGTGTGTAAAAATACAGCGTATGCAAATTTTTACAAATTTACTTGAATATATATATAATCTCTTACATTTTTTTCTTTTATATATTTCAATTTTTTTATTTATATAAAACAAAATATATGTATAGTGTAATATGTATATAGACGCGAGCGCTCAACCTATCGTACACTACAGAAGCCGAAATTTCAAAAGTACCACCAAGAGTCGCTGTGACACAGCAAGTGAACACCAGCAATTTAAAAACGACATTACCCACAATGCAGCGCGAAGGACCGTTTGCAGGGCCATTCAAATTTAGCCTGATTAAAAATTAACGTCACATTAAAGTCAAGTGATCTACTTGTCATATGAAAGCAGCACGCTTTCGCAGGTTTAAAACGGTTTAAAACCTTAATATCAGAAATCAGACTCTTTGAAACAGACAGCTAATTAATTTGATAAAAGGAAAACCAACACACCCGCATTCAATAAACACAGCAATTTCACCATTAAATTATTCTGTTTTTAACACATACATATAAAACGAATAAACAAAATAATAATACTGAAACATATTTTAACTGGAAATCGTGTTTTTCTGTTTTTAGTGAAGGCAGAGGGTTGGGCACGCGCAGCGCGTGTGTCGAATCATCGATTCGGTTCAGTCAGACCGACAAGAACCGGAGAGGGAGGACACATGCACACCGGATCACCGGGGCCGCACAGAAACCCACGGATACATATTTGTGACATATGGTCATATGTATCGGTCATCTGAGATACGAAAGGAGTTTTTATCATGAGTCAAATATGAGATTGAGAGACATGAGCTCACGCGCACCGGCCTGATCGCGCGCCGGGCCGAATCAAATTCACCTCAGAGATTAATCAGCGGTTATTATTACACTTATATTAATCAGCAGTATTAGTATTAGTGTGTTAGGCGATAGGTTGTGGTCAAGAGAGCGAGAGGAGCTGTGTGTTATTGTAAACACAGCGATGGATCCGGGCACTGCCGCAGACTTCACCGTGGAAAACGTGGAAAAGGTAAATATGTAACGTTATTATTTTTTGTAAATTAATTTACTCTTCGAGAAAACTTAGAACTGTTATTGACGTAAGTTAGGCGTAAATTCATGTTATGTAATAATATATAGGCCTATATATATATATCCTCTATATATCCTCAATTAAGAAAATATCCAATGAACATTATTTATATATATATATATATATATATATATATAATATATACATTGAATATTTTCTTAACTGAGAATATATATATATATATATAGGCCTATATATTATCACATAACATATATTGGTTTAAAAAATACACATTTATTACAGCAAAAATAATCGAATAAATTAATTAATATAAGTATAATAAAATAATGGATTTAAAATAGGATGTATTAAGTGATATATATATAATATTATATTAAAATATACAAATTAATATAAGTATAACAAAATAATGTACTTAAAGTGTCCCAACGCACAAAATATTAATACAAATCTACAAAAATAAATGTTCTATAATCAGCATATCATTTCTCATGACTCTTTTAAAGTTGTGGTGAAATATGTCTGCGGTCTTCTTGACAGGTTTTGTGAGATTGACCCACGTATTTGCTTTCTGCATCGTTACAAAATTGTGATGTTTTAATTGTTCTCTCTATTTTGACTGCGATGATCCAAATGTCTGTCAATTTTATGACTGTCTATTTTTGAAGGTAATTTGATCTGTGTGTGATTGTAATGCAGCTGATCTCTGACGATCAGGTTACAAATGTGAAACTCGTGTTCAACATTAGATTGGATTAGAGAAAAGAGAGAGATATTGATCGATCCGTGCGGATGAGGAGCGGAGCGAGGGTGGTGTCCCGTCCGTCTCATCTCTGCCTGGTGGAGGGTTTCTCATCTTTATTCTGGACCGCCGCTGTCAGACCCAACAAACACTTTGTTCTGCTCATGTGACACACTCATAATTATTATAGCTTTTAATCTCGTTAACGGCAAACAGTAGTTTATCCTTAATTTATTTTTAATGGAATGCACTCGATTGCTGCTGAAAATAATTGTAAATTGTCCCTCAGTTTGTTTTTACAGTAATTCATGTAGTGAAAGTATATTAATAAAAACATTCTCGAGGGTTCAACGGCACTTATGTTAATTCTTCAATTTAATGTCAAGATCAATGTCAGCCATGTCTCTTTTTTTCTGTATCACATTGCGATTGACAACTTAAAGAACTAAATGCAGTTTTATATGTTTATGAAATTAGTCTCTTATGCTCACCAAAACTGCATTTATTTGATCAAAAATTAGTACATTTTGAAATAGTATTACAATGTAAAATAACTGTTTTCTGATTGAAAACATTTTCAAATGTAATTTATTCCTATGATCCAAGCTGAATTTTCAGCATCATTACTTTAGTCTTCACGTGATCCTTCAGAAATCATTCTGATATGCTGATTTATGATTATTATCATCAATGTTTAAAACAGTTATTATGCTTCATATTTTTGTGGAAATTGTATTTTTCTGCCATTCAAAAGTTTAGGGTAAGTATGATAAAAAAATGTAATACTTGTATTCAACAAGGACACGTTAAATTAATCAGATGTGGCAGTAAAGATGTTTATAATATTACAAAAGATTTGATTTAAAACAAGCTTTTAAACTTTCTATTCATCAAAGAATCCTAAAAAAAGAGAATCATCCAAAAGAAAACAGTTTTCAACACTGCTAATAATCAGAACCATTATTAATAATTGAGCACAAATAATAATTGTGCACTATATCAATATATGAGAATAATCTCTGAAGGATCATGTGACACTGATGACTGGAGAAATCTATTCAGCTTTGAGATCCTAAAACGGTGAGCTGATTATTTTAACTCTATCAGATAGAAGGCCAAAAATACATGTCTGCCTGTCTGTGGCAGCTGTGCAGCAGCTCCTGTATCATTCAGGACGTCACTATCTTGGCCGTTCTTTCACGCTCGTTCTCTCAGCAGCAGACACAGACACACAGAGGTCGTTGTGTGTGTTCTTGTGTATTGTTCTGGGCAGTGTGATGGTCAGGCGTAACCGTCTGCAGAGGAGAGAAACATCACTACAATAAACCCCCGTTTAAATATCCTGATATATCCAAGCAGACAAATATGAGAAATGTTCATGTCAGTTATGCGCAAAACAATTCAGATTGAGTGATTTGTTGCTTGTGTATAATCTGGGCTGATATTTGTTGAATAGTATAAATTTTTTTAGATGCAGCGAGGTGCTTGACTTTAGATGTTTTCCATGTTGAATGTGTGTTTGATTATTCACGAGGGCATCTGGAGTGTATGTGTGTGTTTGTAAGTGTTGTCATGCTCCACTATTGTGTCTTGATTGGCTCGGCCGCTAGCTTTGCTAATTATATCTCTCGGGCTGTGTGCAGAGATTCGGTTGTCTGGGTTTTTCCAACATTGACCGTTGAAATGATTCGACAGCCACATCTCGCTGTGCTTCTTTAGGTTCATACACATGTTTATCTGATCTATTAGTGCTGAAAGGTCAAAAAGCATCTCTTATTGTGATCATTTCTGCTGTTTTGGAGTAATTTGCTTTGGTGCTGTTTACTGAGGAATCAGATGATTTGTGATTATTTACCGCTGACTCAATGGGAGTGAATCTCAAAACACACACGCTCTGAGCTGACACATGGCTGATGATGTCAGAACAACCGTTCCTGATCACTCCAGATGGGCTGTTGAACACAGTCCCACAAGCTTGTTTGGAACAGGTTTTGAGTTGTCCACCGGGAAACAAGGCACTCTCAAAGTACTAAACTAAAAATAATTGTTTCTGAGGAACAGCTAGTCATTGAATTTTGAACGTTTATGAGCTTCATAGCATCAAATAATTATATATTAGATTTCTTTATTGGATATTTGAGCTTTTTATTATTTATTTGGCTATTTAAACAATGTTTGCATTAATTTTTTTTGCAATTTTGCTTGCTTTTATTTATTTTTATATTTATATATGTATTTATATATTATATTTTTTTGTTACTTTATTTTAAAATAGAGGTTGTACTTTATTTAATAGTTTTTTAAATGTGTTTATGAAGTATTTCTATTTTTAGAAGTATTGCATTTTTTTGTTTATTTCATTTGAAACAGTCGATGTGTATTAATTTTTATTTAATTTTTAATTGCTTTTATTTACACTGTTTTATGTAAAATACTGGTTGCATGTCATTTAATTTTTTTTAGAATTGTAATTTTATTTTTACACATTTGCATATTTTTTTATTGTTGTTTTATTTATTTTAAACTAGAATATGTTGTTTATATATTTCCTAATGACTTAATTTGTACATTTATTTATGCATATTTTTTGTTTTGTTATTTTTTATATAAACAAAGAATTAGCATCTTTAAAAAATATCATCCTTTTTAAATCCCACCCTTTAAGATACGCACCTGATCAGGGGCTGGACTTAAATTAGCCCTATTATTAAGAACTTCCTCTAAGACTGTTCAGCTCATGACTAGTCAGTTTGTGAATGTGTAGTTTTGTGCATACCTATTGGTCACACCTGTTTGTCTACTTTTTTTTTTAGATTTATATCCAATTTGTGACATACCTGTCCATAATGCATCACCTTCAAAAATCGCTATCTGGTTGCTTAGTGTTTGATCTCGAACATCTCTTCCTGTCTCAGTGTTTGCTTCTTAGCCAGACTTTATACTGATAGTCCAAATACAGACAATGCCTGTAGCGTAGCTCAGAGAATCAGATTAAACGAGTGATTAATAGACGTCTGGGTAAAATGGATCCTACAGAATGAGCGAGTCACATGGGCAGGGTCGGATGCGGTAACCATGTCAATGAACCAAAGTCATTCAGCGCTTTAAGAATGATTTTTTGCTGAATAGATGGTTGCCATAGAAACTCTCCTTTCAAAAGATGTAGCCATGTGCTTAGACGTACATTTGTACCATGTTTATTTTTGTCTGTTCTTTCTTTGTACAGAAGTATAAGGATTTAAAGTATCTACGGCGGTGTGACCGCACACAGTTGGTTTTGTGATGTCACCTCGTATAGTCTGACAGATGGCTGCTTCTCGGGGGGGTTCTGATGTGCTGTGACACACACATCTAATTCCTCTCTGATCTTCCTTCATTTTTATCTTATATGATTATATTTTTGTTGAAGTCTGCTTTTATTTAGACAATTGATTAGGGGTGTCGTGAGAGACATTTCGGCTAATGACAATATATCAGTACGATTTTTATTTCAAGAAACTAATTTATTTATTCAGCAAGGATGCATTACATTGATCAAAAGTGACAGTAAAAAAACATTTCTATTGTTACCAAAGATTTCTATTTGAAATAAATACTATTCATAAAACAATACTGATTTTTTAACAAGCTTTCCACAAATACTGTTTTCAACATTAATAATAAGAATTGAGATGCTTTAATAGTTTTTATAAAATATTTTGAATCAGTTTGTTATAGTTTCCACTTTCATTTAACTTTGTTTTTGTCGTCTTTTTTTCATTGCCTATTTCTTGTTATTACTGAATTAATATGTAATTATTAGCTGTGTTATTTGCTCTTCCAGCATTCACCATACAGAAAATACTACACTGTGAACAAGTGACCGATCTAAGCAGCAGCTTCAGCGTCTATTTATAGTGTAAGGGCGGGCGCTTTGCGCTCTAGAGAGCATTTGATTGGACAGAAAGTTTGATGAGAAGATGAAGTACGATGTGACATCAAAAAATTGTTGAGCCGTTTTGGCGGAAGTGACGAACTGCAAGCTTTGAATGCTAATATCTTCTAAAGGCTGAATTTTGTCACTGTTTTGGAGCACACTGGCATACAGATAACCTTAAGACTAGCATATTGATACTAACACCCAGAAAACTTCAATTTTGATATCATGAGACCTTTAATAGCACATGCTTTCATATACTTGTCTGCTAAACTTCCCAGCAGGAACCCTGGGGTTAATAAAGCGTTATTAGTTTGTATTCATGTGCTCCATAATGGCCAGAGTGCAATGTATCACATCTAAAACTGTCTCTCGCTCTCTCTTTGTGCCTCTTTCAGGCCCTGCATCAGCTCTATTATGATCCCAACATCGAGAATAAGAACCTGGCTCAGAAGTGGCTGATGCAGGCTCAAGTGTCTCCTCAGGCCTGGCAGTTCTGTTGGGATTTACTGAGACCAGAGAAGGTAAGAACATCCTGTTCTCATGCCCTCCTTTTCCATCAGTGCTTGACTTGGCCTTTTTACCCAAGTTAAATGGGTTGGGAATGCCTATTCACAAGGACTTTCGGTCTGTGTACACATATCAGATGTCGTTGGCACTTGCATTGCGGCCGTGATCGTTGCATCAACTAAGCTACAGGTTTCATTTGGTTTTGTTCTGTGTAGCTGTTTTCTATCGCTACAAAAGGAGTGAATTTCACCTAAAAGATGTAGTTTGAGTCATTTCCTCCTAAAAAACACAAAAACAAGTTATTTATATGTGATACAAGCAATAGCCTATTTTTTACATTGTGACATGTCTCCTCCGTGATTCTTAAATGTGTTGCAATTTAAACATCAGTAATGGTTTTATAATGAAAACTGATCATTTAAATTATTTTTTACATCACAGTAATGAGAATGGAAGGTCATTAATCTCAATATGGATTAATCTAAAAGAAATAAGCAGAAATAAATGTAACAACAGCCATAGTGCATGCCACTTATAAGTCTGCATGCGTGTCTCTGTGTGAATAAATGGTGCTG
The DNA here is from genome assembly GCA_027564155.1 of Gymnocypris eckloni scoliostomus. Taxonomy (NCBI): domain Eukaryota; kingdom Metazoa; phylum Chordata; class Actinopteri; order Cypriniformes; family Cyprinidae; genus Gymnocypris; species Gymnocypris eckloni. The sequence goes on along the minus strand of CM050412.1, from coordinate 36,090,030 downwards.
TTGATCTCCAACTCAAACCCATACGATGCTCACAGTGTTTACAGCATCTGCCGTCTTAATATATGAGCTCACAACTTCATCTCCAGAGCTGCTCTGAGAGTCACTTCACCAGCTTTACTGTTTCATTTGAGAAAAAACTACTGTCAAGTACTAAAACCCTGAAACGAAAGTAGACGACAACCCGTCAAAATTATGAGTCCGGTGTTCAGACATTTTATCCTACACGTCAAGATTTTCCCACCTCGGCTTTCGCATGCGCATCAATATTGCATCCTTTTTCTCACGCTGAACAACAATATTTAATGTATCTGCATTACTGTAAGGGTAGGTTTAGGGTTGGTGTTGGTGTAGACGTTAATAAAACACAATCTAATCGGTAGAAACAAATATTTACTGTTGGTTTCCGGTATTCGCTGTATCCCTTCTATCCACAACCGCGAATATAACTCGTAATTACTGTATAGGTAGGTTTAATGTTGTGGTATGTGTACACATTAATAAAACATAATTTAACAGGTAGCATTTTTCATTGTCGAATTGTACTACCCACTGTTTTAATGGGAGGTAGCAAAATCTGACAGGGTAGGACAAATCGACAGAACACCGGTTTAACTTGAAGAGATTTTGACAGAAATATTACCCTTTATACTAAAATGTCATACAACCAAGATATTTTTCATTTAGTTATACTATTCTGTTGTGCAGCGTCTTATTTGACAAAAAAATGCAATGTTTTGTTGTAAATTTTTAAATTTGTATTTATTTATATTTTATTTTTTTGGCTGAAGTTGTATAGAATCCAGAAATAATTAACTGGAAAACACAGAATTTAGGGCAACATAAAACAGATTTTAAAGGGCCATAAATTAAAAAGTAGTTTAATTGTGAACAAACAAATGTGTTTACATTAATTTCCTTCCCCATTAACAGCAAACAAATATTGTGCTAAGTATTGATATTGTGTGAAATGGGAAAAAACACTGTGATGTTATTTTTGGCCATATCACCCAGCCTTAGTAGCGACGCACCAGTTGAGAAGCACTGACCACAAACTCTGTGCTGACTAATGATGCAAGAAGGCTTTATATGCTGTGTATGTCTCATTTGATTTCTGCTCCAAGCAATCTGTTAAAGATAAAGACGATCATAGTCTGCATCTCTTCCTTCATCTCCACAGGTTCCAGAGATCCAATACTTCGGCGCCAGCGCCCTTCACACCAAGATCTCCCGCTACTGGGGCGACATACCTGCCGAGCAGTACGACACGCTCAAAACACAGCTGTTTTCTCAGATCGCTTGCTTCGCCTCCGGCTCTAAGATCGTCCTGACCCGCCTGTGCGTGGCGCTGGCATCCCTCGCCCTCAACATGATGCCCGAGGCGTGGCCGGGGGCCGTGTCAGAGATGGTGCGCATGTTTCAGGAGGAAGGAGGCGAGGTGGATGGGCGCGCCCGCTGTTTGGCTCTGTTGGAGCTCCTCACGGTTCTCCCCGAGGAGTTCCAGACCAGCCGACTGCCGCAGTATCATAAAGGACAGGTGAGGGGCGCTCTGGGCCGCGAGTGGACGGCCGTTTACCCGCTCCTGCAGCAGCTGTTACGGCAGCCGGACTCTCCGCCGCTGGTGAAGGCCCGTGTGCTCAAGTGTCTGTCGAGCTGGGTTCTGCTGGACGTTCCTCTGAACGAGAGTGAGGGATTGGTCGAGGCCAGTTTCACGGCGCTGGCGGATCCGGAGTTGTTCGATACGGCTGTGGAGGCCATTGTCAACACCATCTCACAGCCCGACTCACAGAGGTCAGCATTTAGCTCTGCAGTACTCATGCAATGGGGCAGAAAAGCAATGCAGTGAAAGAGAAACTGAGTTGCATGAAATGATACAAAAACAGCTGGGGTTAAACATGTACAAAACACCAGGCATGGTACAAATGTAATGTTTTATCTGTTATGGCTAGTGAGTTGAGAAAATGTACTCGTCACAAATATTTTCCATTATCTTTTAATATGACTGAATCGCACAAAGTCCCCCAAAATCCCCCAGTTCTCATTATTGTAATGTAAAAAAGTATAGTTTAAAAAGTTTGTAATTTTACGTAAGTTAATTTTTTGTAAATTATAAGTAATTTAAATGTATATATTTAAATAATTTAAAAACAATATATTTATTAATAAATATATTGTATTAAAGTAATTGTAATACATTTTTACAATAATACAAATCTAATAAGCATCACAACGAAATAGTAAACAGATAGGCAGGTTGGTAATAACTACATTGTTTATGAAATATTACAAACATTTTGGGAAAATCCTTTATTCTGGTGAAAATAAGATAAAACTATTGTTTCTGTTGATTTTCGGATGTAATCTGGCCTGACTGTGCACAAACAGAGTTTTTTATATCCGTCGTTAAAAAGTAAATAGTGTGAGTGTTAGATTGTTGTTCATAATAATGATTTAAATCATAATTGTTTTAATAATAATTTCAACTTTTTCTTTTTACCAGCTAACAATTTACTTTTCAAGGCCAGTACTTTTTTGCATTATTTCTATACCATTATACTAATTTTCATTAATATTATTTTCAGTTTTCATTTAAATTAATACATTTTTGTAATAGTGTTATGTGCTTTTGTCACTTTTAATATTTGTATTTATTTTTGAATATTACTATTTAGGTTTAATTTATTAGCTTTAGGTTTAGTTCAGTTTAGTTCAAATTTGTATTTATTTCCATTTAGTGCTTCAACTTAAACTTGTTTTTGTTACTTGACAAGGCAACATTTTAACTAAATTTATGTTTACTTTTTCATCTTTATATTTTATTTCAGTTCAGCTTTAGTTTAAGTCCTTTTAAAATGTATTTCATTTTTTAAATAGTTTAGTTTTATTTAACAACAATAACCCTGGTTTTCACTTGCATTCATGTAGATACATTACTTCAATACACCTGCTAGAACAATAGAAGTTGCGTATGCGTTTTTTTAGTTGTATTAGTGAACACAGAACTGTGAACAACATGTGAAAGAAAGAGAGAGAAACGGTCTGATGGAGAACAAACACAGGTGAGAGGAAGAGAGAGGGGTGGAAGAGAGACAGAAACAAAGGCAAATTGAAACACAGTCACATCAGATGAAGGGGGGGGTTGGTGGCGGCAGGTTTATTTCAAGGATGGCTGGCGTTTCCATGGAGACAGAGCGAGGGAGCAATGTCTTACGCTCTGGTTGGTACAGAGGATCCCACCCCACCCCCACTGAAAGCCAGAGCCAGCGGATGCTGAGGACCGACCTTTAGAGGTGAACGCATCCTCCACCGTGGAAAGCTGGTGGTGCGAGGTTAAAGCGCTTCTGCCCTGATGAAGACAGTCTAATGCTGTGGTTCAATAGTTCCTACAGGTGTCTTGTGCACGGTTATGGCTGAGTTCACTTTGTAGTGCATGAGGGAGCTGATTAGGATGGGTGACCTTTAGAGGGAGATTTTGATTTTTCATGAGAGCTTTTTGCAAAAAGGCTGATTGGAAGCAATTTTTGCACTGTATGTGTTGAGTAGTGGTTCATGGAAATATATTCATTTTTAATGGGCAATGAAAAGTTACAGGGTGGCAGTTGTTTTATACCTTACTTAATGATTTAGTTATATATATTTTTTTTATTAAAATAGCTGAAAACATCAAATAAGCTCTCTAACTGGCTACGTGAGCATAATTTGTATTTGCTTGAATTGTTCGTCTTCTAGATTTCTCAAACTAGTGTTTGTGTGTTGATGAAAAGCTATTAATTCAATTATACAATAAAAAATCTAAAAAAGGTTAAAAAAATGCTGTTGACGCAAAAGACATGAGATCATTAATCAACCTCAGATATTTATGATGTGTTGTTAAATTATTGAAATATTAATTTAAGTATTAATCAAATAAATAAATATTAATCAAAGTTGTTCGGCTTCCAAAAACAATAAGATTGGATTGACTGATTGATTAATTTGTTTATTTAGTGAATTGATCAATATCTGGTTTACTGGAGCTTATGAAGTCCACAATAACTTTTGTTTTTGCTGCATGAATAACAAAAACAACAACAGAAGAGCATATATATATATATATATATATATGAAATTGGTGATCATTAAATAGATTGTTCACTTTTGATGAGAAACAAATGATGCTAGCTACACTTGGCTATATAACTTTATAGCTGTAATAACCATCGTAAACCGAACATCAACAACGTTATGAATATTAAGAAATTCTTCAGCTCATTTTAATTACAGACATAATTACACTGTGAATTAATTCCTCCTCAGTCAAATGTTGACAGCGCTGAATAATTAATTCGTATTATTAATGTATAATTTTATTAATCCATCATTCGGTTTTCACTTAAAGCAGGTTTTACGATTGGATGTAATTTTGGGTCCTTAAAGGAGCGAGATTAGACTCCTCCATGAGTCCTATTCGGCCCTTGGGATGTGTGTTTGACACCCCCGTTTTTGACAGAGAGTAGATTTGATGAGTAAACGCATGGACAGCTAGCGTGTGAGTTTTATTTCTCTGTGCTGTCATACTGTGCTGCTGAACGTGATGTCTGTAGTTCGCTCTCGAACAGCCAGATCTCAGCGTGAGGTGCTTTGAATTCAGTTCAGCCGGTGTGTCACCTGCTCTTAAAGGTCATATCAATGATTCTCCATTGATTTTGGTTATTCAATTCACCTTTGTCCTTTCCTCCATCATGCCCGTGCCTCGTTCTCTCTCGCTATCCTCTGTCTCCATCACCTCATCGTCTCCTCTCACTGTTTAAACACATTGCATTCAAACCTCTCAGGAGGATGCCATTTGACCAAATGCATTCTGTTGCCAGGCAACTCATTTCATCTGTCTCCTGGTGTTTGAGGGTAATTACACCGAGAGGGAGCGTCTGTGTCTGTAGAAGCACTGTGAGATATCACACGAGAGCGTTTGAGGTGAGAATAAATCTGCGCTCTGATTAAACAAACTCAAATTTGTCAGTCTGAGAGACAAGATGTTGCAAACAGAGATAAGAAACTCAGTCTGCATGTTATGGTTATGATGTATGATAAAATCCACGGTCATTATTTTTAACACTGACTAGCAGTTTAAACATATTGTGAAGTCATGTTAAGAAATGTAAGTTGTTATTCAATGAACATTGTGCCGTAGAGCAGTAGTGATGTCTGATTTGATAATTAAAGGGTTACTCCACCCCAAAATGAGGTTTTAAATATCGGCCAAATTTTATTATCGGTTCGATAATGATAACAGAAAAATTGACAATTATCTACCGATATGGTGACCAATATATCATGCATCCCTAGACGAATTTATGAATAAATTCGTTATTTTTGTTGTCTTTGCGTACAAAACATATTCTGTAGCTTCGTAAAATTACGGTTAAACCCCTGATGACACATGGATTATTTTGGATATTACATTGGATGAGATGTTAAACCAAGGTCTTGACTCTCTGTGGTCATAAAGAAAATCCCAGGATGTCCTTCGAAAAAGAGTAGGGGTGTAACCCCATCATCCTGGCCAAATTCACCCATTGGCCTCTGTCCATCATGGCCTCCTAATCATCCCCATACACTGATTGGCTTCATCACTCTGTCTCCTCTCCACCAGTAAGCTGGTGTGTGGTGGGCGTTCTGGCGCAATATGGCTGCCGTCGCATCATCCAGGTGGATGCTGCACATTGGTGGTGGCTGAGGAGATACCCCTTCTATGTAAAGCACTTTGACCCAGAAAAGCGCTATATAAATGTAAGGAATTATTATTATGATTATTTTGCTGATCTCCTTGCCAGCTCTCAGAATGCATCAAATATATCTTAATTTGTGTTCTGAAGATGAACGGAGGTCTTACGGGTTTGGAACGTCACGAGAGTGAGTAATTAATGACAACATTTTCATTTTGGAGGGGAGTAACCCTTTAATGTATTTTGCTTGAGACTGATCAGTGGTCAGCTCAACATTGAGCATCCCGACACAAACAGGTGCGCAGTGACTTGGGTTGACATGCTGTGTGAATCTTCATGATGGCCCTCCTTGACCTTGACTGTCATTAATGTGGTTATTTATTTAGGGCCTATTCTAGTAAAAGCATCTTAAAACCAGAACTCATAAATAAATGCATTTAGCAGAGACACGGCCTCACTGGCCATTAGATCAATTAAACCAGGAAGGTCACACGGCAAAGAAACATGGTGCTTTATAGAGGTCATGTCATACGAATAGGCATGGGTCATAATAACTAATTTACTAGTGTTCCAACATCCTGTTTTGTATTTGTCAGTTTTGATATATATTTTTTTTGCTACATTTAAAAATGTGAGAATTATTTGTTTTCTCTCTTGTCATTGTTGAAACAAGTTTGACTTGATTCAAATTTTCCATTAACTAGAAATTTGTCTTACACTGAAATCAGAAAATGAAATATCAAAATGCCAGGCAGAAGATAATTAATATTTAATACAATAATGGAGAGCAGGATTTGACTTGACTTATAATCGATTCCAGTAGAGTTTGACGTTAGTATGTTTAAACAGTAAATGTTGCATCATCCATCTTAGATGATGTTTTCATCACAGTGCATCCTGTGATTGCATCACCTGTGAAGGTGTATTTCTGAAAGCAGCATAAGGTTGCTGCCTGCTGTTTGGAACAGCCTTTACATTGCTTGCCTGCGATGCTTTCAGATTCTGCCAACTCGCTGGGTTTTGGAACGGATCTTGTGTCTACATACAAAGATCTTATTTCGAGAAAAGAGCAAGAGAAATCGTGTTTTTCATTATATGTCCCCTTAAAATTATTCTGTGTGGTTTAGTGTGCTCTTGGCAGTAGTTCTCTCCCTTCAGCACTACAACAAAATAAATAATAATAATTATACGGCTGCCACTTCCGACTATTTTTATTTCGATTAATCTGTCGACTAATTTTGCGATTAATCGATTGATCTAAACGATTGATTTCCCGCCCCAAAAAATCAACAATTTTAATTAAAAATATTTTATTAATCCACATTTCTATGAAATCTTTTTAAAGCAAAAGTAAAGTGCAACATAAAGTGCAAGAAGCAAGTGTCCGAATCCCTGAAATCAAAGTTCAGTATTATAGTGTAAGAATGACAACTTATCCACGTGTTCTTGTCTAATAATACTATTATAATCAAAAAACACTTTTTAAAGGAGTATTTAGCATAAATATTATTTACCAGAATTTATTTAAGGTGAAAATGTAACTGTGCAATATTTCTGAAAAAAGAAAGAAAGAAAAAACACTTAAAAATATATACAAATATCAATTAATTGGAGGTGCTTTTGATTATTAAAATTGAATGGAACAATTAAAATGGAATTTGGTACAGATAAAACTGTAAAACTCAATTAATTAGACAAGCTTTTTGATTTGATCAAATTTTATTGAACCATTAAAACGGAGTATAGAAAATAAGAGTAAATGGAAAAACTGAGTTAGGAAATAAAACGGATTTCATAGGGCCCTATAATTTTAATACTTTACTTGTGGTAATAAAAATAGTTGCAAGTGAACTTAAAAAATGTGAACTAAAAATGATTTAAAATACATATATAATAGCAATGATGCATTAATAATGAGTTAAAATAAAGTTTCAAAGGCAAGAAGCCATATGGTTATATTGAACATAACTGTTAAAATATATAATGTATTTTAAACAATAGAGCTAATGTAGATTACGCATAACAGCAAAGGCCTGCAGGGGGCCAGCGGCCTGGCGATTGTTTTAACACATTACTGCGTGACCTAATCCTTGTTTAATATTGACCAAGCAACATTTCATTCAAATGTCCACTTAATCTTTAATATTAGGCCATTTCTTTAGGACAGAAATGCTATAGCCGCTGTAATTAAATGAATATGTGGACATCAAAACATGTAAACTCAGAGTGAGGGTTTGAGCTTTTATTTTAAAAATCGCGATGTATTCTACTGTGTTCGCTTAGATTTATAAATTATTTACCTTACAAATCGGATTAAATGGCGCAGGTTGCATTTCCAGATGAATGTTATAATAAACCCAAACTCACAACAACATGCAGAGATGGAGTTTGAGACGCTCCACATGTAAATGTGGAATAAATAAATAATAAATAAATAAATGATACGTTTCTGTGGAACTACTGTGAACGGAGCCGCTGTGTGATGCATGTACTTAACTTACAAGCATCTAAATAATTAAAGCGCATATACTGTGTAAGAACTGCATCACATATAATTAATCATAGCGTTTATGCATTTACAATTATGCTTAATTATGATTTGAAATGGGTTTAATATATCATGCAGCCTTGGAAAACAGTCTAATAATGTGTTTTATGGATTCTCGTCTATGAAATGCGCCACTATTTTGCCGGTTAGTCGACACGAGCAAAATTAAGTTGACGATTAAAAAAATCGACTAGTTGACTAAAATCAACGAATCACGACAGCCCTAAATAATTATAAAAAATACAAATTTAAAACCTACCAAACTGTAAAACATCTACCCGGTGTGTTGTACACATTTCTTATCATCATCATATTACTTTATCATACATACATAATTTATCATCATCATATTACTCCACACAGTCTCTGTAATATAATCTCATTTAGTACTCTCTGAAAGGGAATGAGCATTTGATCTTGCTTTATTGTGATAGTAAACAAATTAGTTTATTTATTATGATCATGTTGATATAGGTTTGTTGATAGATAGATAGATAGATAGATAGATAGATTTAAACATATAATATATACATCTATTTATTGGTTTAGTTTTATGACAAAAAAAGTAGAATTGCTATAACAATAAAAACGTATGCATGTGTATAGTGTGTGTTTATATACTGGAGGGATGGATGGATAGATGGATGTGCAAATGTTATTTTATAGTATTCTTAAGTTTTTTGCTACAAGTAAAATAGACAGATTCGAGTCAAATGTGTATAATAAAATAAAAGCAATGTAGATTTTCCTCTGTGTCGTTTGCTTTAATGAAGCACTCTGAGTCTGTCGAGTGATGAGCCCGTAACGAGCTGCCGTTCATACTCTTTCTTTGTCCGCTCCTCGTTAACATTTCCGCTCGTGTGTCCTTCCTGCTGTTGACACCAAAGCGAGGATGAGATGACAGAGCGACAGAGAGAGAGAGAGAGAGAGCGCGTGAGGACAGATTGTTCCAGAAACGCTGAGATAGCAGCAGGGGTGAGGAACATGACAGAAGTTGATGTGGGAGTGAGGTAACAGCTGTAAACTAATGAAGGAAAGCGTGGTGATTTCAAGAGAAGAGAAACTGTACATTGTGCAGATTAGAGCTAATGTTGTTTTGTTGTGTTCATTATGGGAATGTGTGTAGACGAAAATTAGCCAAGCAAGTTGAAAACCACTGCATTACGTGAAACCACTGCACTGGCCAACTGGAGAGTTAGAATCACCCTACTTCCCTCAACAACAATTTTTCTATTTGGCTTTTGGATAATTGCAGAAAATAAGTCTGTGACCAACAAGCGTTTGTTCATCGTGTTCATCTTCACAGCTTTGAAGTTGAAATACAATCGTCAGAAGTAAAAGCTAAACTTTGGGTTTAAACGGTCACCACAATTAATTAGTAATGGCGAAGTGAAGTAGTAACCAGTGAAGCTTTCAACCCAATTGTATCGGAAAAAGGTTCATTACTCAAAGCTTTTTAAAACGGTTCATGCTGTGGTCATAAAAATTAATAACACCTTCCAAAGTGCTGTGATTCATTACAGCTGCTGGTTTCACATCTATTTCTTCTACTGATTCCTTGTTTTAATTTATTGTATAAACATAATGTCCATTGTCAAAGTCATTCATTTGTGTCGGTGTACTGCTGCCACTAAAATAATTCAAATAAATCATACAAAACTCATGAATTAAATCTGTGATCTGTCAATGTTAACTCTGTCTCAGTCCTTAGACTGTTATTTCATGGGCAAAGCTCATTTGACCTTAATATATAATTTAGGATAAAAATAAAACAATGCAAACGCATTATAATGTAAAGGAAATTGTGCTGTGGTTCGCTTTGTTTGAATCAGATACTGAAGCAGTCATGTGGTTTTCAGGCGAATGAAGCTTCAGACGTCATAAATCACGTGCTTTTGGCAAAATGAATCAAGCTCCGATACAGCGCTTCAATGTGAGAAGCTTCGAAGCCTCGTGTCGAACGTCACATCACTACAATTAATCTTCCAATAAGTCTTTCAGTCTTTGTTTATAACAACTAGTTAGAATAGCTACAGAAAGTGAAGATTATTTCACATTACAAGAGTTAAATGTGTTTAACTCTTGTGTTAAATGTGTTAAACATTGTGTCCGTGTGTTTCAGGTACGTGAACACTCTCCTGAAACTGGTGCCGCAGGTGTTGCAGCTACAGGAACAGTTACGAGACGCCGTACAGAACGGAGACATGGAAACGTCTCATGGCATCTGTCGAATCGCCGTCTCTCTGGGAGAGAACCATTCAAGGTACAAACATGGATATATACTGATCAGTAATTGTTCTTAATTTCGCTGAACACTGAATTCATTGGATTCTGTGTGAGATGTTTATGTACGAGCGTTTGGAAGGATGCTGTTGTAGTAATTATTGGGAGATCTTCACTTTGAAAGCTTCTGGTCTCTGTGATGTTCTCTTGCTGAGTGAGCAGATGATACTCGGTTCAGGGTTATATCGAAGGCAGTGTCCCAGTAGCCGACTCAGACTTGGTTTTGGTCAGGCATATGTTACACCTACAGACAGTTTCTGCTGAAATCTCACTCCATTTGTCGGCGCTGTCACACTCTCTAAATAAAAATGGAAGCAGGTGTCAGACTAAATGACAATTCCTGATGTTTCTCTCAGATTCCCTGTCATGTGCACCACATTTGACGTCAGCAACAAAAGATAAAGGAGGGCTTTTCTCATCTGAAAATACAGTAAAAACTGAAATATCCAAAAATATTATTACAGTTTAAAATAACTGTTTTCTATTTGAGTATATCTTGATGGCTAATTGATTGCTGAGATCAAATCTGAATTTTCAGCATCATTACTCCAGTCTTCAGTGTCACATGATCTTCAGAAATCATTCTAATATACTGATTTGCTGCTCGAAAAACATTTCTGATTATTATCAATGTTGAAAACAGTTGTTCTACTTAATAGTTTTGCAGAAACCATGATTTTTCAGGATTCTTGAATTAGTTCAAAGAACAACATTTGTTTGAAAAAGAAATATTGTGTAACATTATTCATTTTTAAGTCTTTTTGACCAATTTAATGCATCCTTCCTGAATAAAAGTATTCATTTAAAAAAACTATTTATAGACCCCAAATGTATAATACTGGCTGTAAATCAGTTTTTAATTTATTCTTTCATTTTTTTTTTGAAAGAAGTCTCTTGTGCTCACCAATTTTCATCTCTGCATTTCTCCTCTTGTCTAGTTTGCTTTCTAGTGTAGTTGTCAACCAAACCTGGCCTTATATATTATGAATATTGTTGGCTTCTTGACAAATTGCTTTTGTTCCTCATTTATAAGTCTCTTTGGATTAAAGCATCTACTAAATGCATACATGTAAATGTTCAATGCTGTCAATATATCATGTATCCCTAGTAATAAATATTCTCCAAATATGATGGAGTGCTGGTGTTCCTGTGTGATGAAGGTCTGTTCTGCTCTTCTCTATCAGGGCTCTGTTGGAGCAGGTGGAGCACTGGCAGAGTTTTCTGGCTCTGGTGAATATGATCATGTTCTGCACAGGCATCCCTGGTCACTACCCCGTCAACGAGACCACCAGCTCTCTCACGCTCACCTTCTGGTACACACTACAGGTGAGCAGCTGACATCTTAAACGCGTCTTAACACACACAGTCTGCTGCCTTATGTTAGGACACTTTTAGCATCAGTAAACATGCTGATTGATCTTCGAAACAGGCCTGAACGGCTCGTATTATGTGGGAGGTTTATTGTTTGTTTGTGTGTTAATCTCCAGCAGTGATGAACTGTATCTGAATATACACCTGTGCTGTGTGTTTACTGCAGTGTCTTGTGTTGAATATTCAGGAATGTCCTTTGCTTGTGTCCTTGCGCGTGTTTCCAGACTGCATTAGCTGAATATTTAATGTATGTTTTTTTTGCCGCTGTAACGGAATAGAAAGAAGCTATTGGATTATGGACACTTATATTGTTTCTCCATTAAGACATGAAGTACTTGCGATAACATCCGTTACAAACCATTATCCTACCGGTGTGATGTCAACTTCAACTTAGTGAAGTAGCATGATTTGGGGGTGACTTTATGGGGTGGATTTTTTTATTTGAGGGGGGAGTTTTTTTAGCTATATTTTTAAACTACAATCATCTAATCTAAAAAAAATTCCTCTTGCAGTGTATATATGTTTTGCAATTTATAATGTTGTTGATCATATTTATATTATGAGGAAGACATTTAAAAAAAACTTAGATTTTTAATTCTGAATTGTATCTATAAAAGACAAGTAAACAGTCAGTAATAAAATAAGAACAAATAAATGTCAAGCAATGGCACAAATAAAGACAATAATATACAACTGAAATGAACTGTGCTTTGTTCTTCAGGCAGGTATAACAATAATATTCAGGTACAGAAATACCAAAGACACTGAATTATCTATTCAACTTTAAAATAGCTTAGTCTTTAAAGTATAAATAAACATTAATGGCAGACAGTAGCAGGTTTATTTAGGTTGCTGTCTCGTTAAGACCTCAGCACGGATCTAAAAAAATGAAAATGATTCCAACAGTATCGTTTCTCTGTGCCTTTATCGTTATAGTTATGGTGTGGACTCTGCTATTCTTTAATATTGAGAACGATTTTTAGAACTATGCCTTTATCGTTATTGTTCTTGGTGTGAAGGGGGCTTAACACACACAGGGTTTATTTTGTGATAGTGACCCAGTGACTGTATTGTCCCTTACTTCAGCAGTAGGGTAGTGTATATTTGTTGATGATTGCCTGTGTGTTTCAGGATGACATCATGTCGTTTGAGGCAGAAAAGCAGGCCATTTATCTGCAGGTCTACAGGCCCGTGTATTTCCAGCTCGTAGACGTTCTGCTGCACAAAGCGCAGTTCCCTACGGACGAGGAGTATGCTTCCTGGTCATCAGACGAGAAGGAGCAGTTCAGGATCTACAGGTGTGTGTGTGTGTGTGTGTGTGTGTGTGTGTGTGTGTGTGTGTGTGTGTGTGTGTGTGTGTGTGTGTGTGTGTGTGTGTGTGTGTGTGTGTGTGTGTGTGTGTGTGTGTGTGTGTGTGTGTGTGTGTGTGTGTGTGTGTGTGTGTGTGTGTGTCACATTCTCATGGGCCTGTTGTAACATTTTCTTCTACACTCAGCAGTTTCATGTTGATTTGCTGAAATGGCACAGCAGACAAAGTTGTTGTTTTTGTTAGGAATGAGCCAAATTTTAATATAATATATTGAAATAATATATTTTAAATAGTAAATGAAATGTTATATATTTAATATTAAATTCTTTAATATGTAATAAAATGTTCATATTTGTTAATTAAGTGGAGGGGTTTCGATGCATTGTCTTTGAAAATAAAACTAATAACAACACAGGGTTCGTGCTACTATAAGGAGTGAAGGGTTGATAATACGATGCATTTCTGTTTGGCTCTTTTAGGGTGGATATATCCGACACACTGATGTATGTCTACGAGATGCTGGGAGCCGAACTACTTAGTAACCTGTATGACAAACTGGGTCGACTTCTCACCAATTCAGAGCAAACCACAACATGGCAGGTCAGAAAACAATGGATTTAGTCTTCAGTTTTCATTGGTTTTGCTGGATCAATAAACATTTGACGCAAAAGCGCAAACTTTTGAGGCTAGGGCTGCATGATTGATAAAACCAAAATCACAATAAGGGCTTGGTGCGATTATCAAATCTCAAAGGCTTTCATTAAATAAATACAAGCACTGCATGTTTCACAGTGAAGGGTGGCACTGTGTTCATCTACACACGAGCAGCTCATGATCTGGTCTTTTCAGAATCTCAGAACAACTTGGTTTGCAGTAAATACCCTTCCACACAAAATCATCTCTGCATCTGCCATGATTTTGAGTCGCTTCTAAGATGCGTTTAAAAAAGCAGCATGCACCAAAAATCTTCTCAGTCTCGTAAACAGAAGCGTTTTTAAATTGTCCGTTGTCAGCAAAAGAGCTTTAATGGCTTCCTGCAGTCTTTCGCCAAAATAAAAGCTTGTTGGTTGAACATTTGAAAATGTAGAATTAATATTTTAGATTCTTTTTTTTTTTTTTTTTTTATATAAAACAAAATATATAAATATTAATATTTATATATTAATTTAAAATATATTTATATAATTATTATTTATAATATTATTAATTCTGTTCATTCATTAATGCTTTAATAGATTATTTAAATATTGTTATAAATGTATTTATTTTACTATGCTGTTCTTAAATACTTGTTTGTTTTATATTACTGTGAAACATATACTTATTAAAATTATTTTAGTTACGTTGATGTAATCACAAAATTGTATATAATTGAATAAAATCTCCAAATTGTGCAGAACTAAAAACACACTGCAAAAATTATAATTATATATACTAATTATATCATTATAATTCAACAAATATATATATTTTTATATATTTGAAATAAATTGAATTTGAATGATAATATTAATAAAAAATGACAATATTAATATATAAATCATAAGTCGCATTTGCTATTTTATCAGGATTGTTTTTTGTTGGTGTTTTTTTACCAAATCTTGCAGACCACAAGATTTTTAACAAGATTTTGTGTAATTTTCTTTTATTCCAGCATACGGAAGCGCTGTTGTACGGATTCCAGTCCATCGCCGAAACGATAGATGTGAACTATTCCGACGTCATCCCAGGACTCATCGGTCTCATTCCAAGAATCAACATAAACAACGTCCAGCTGGCTGACACGGTCATGTTCACAATCGGTGTGTTCTCGCAAACTGGTGCTCCTATATATATTAAAAACACTCATTTCTGTGTCAGGAAATAGTCATTCATCATCTCAAGCAATTTGGGCGGTTTTCACACGTTTTAGTCCAGGCCCGACAATTACACACACTTACTTTCCCACACAGATACCCAGCTTTGTGTTTCAGCCAGATATATTTACCCGTTCCGTCTCTTCCTGTAGGAGCGTTGGCAGAGTGGTTGGCGGATCATCCGGTGATGTTGAGCAGCGTTTTGCCGCTGGTTTTGCAGGCGTTGGGCAATCCAGACCTGTCTGTTTCCAGCGTCTCCACGCTAAAGAAGATCTGCAGAGAGTGCAAATACGACCTGCCCCCGTACGCCACCAATATAGTTGCTGTTTCACAGGTATTACTCACTCTAATCATGATACTGACTTATGGGACACATTTATACTGTTCTTCACCTGTGAATGCCTTTTTTCTTTCTTTTTCAGGAAGTGCTTATTAAACAGATCCATAAGGTGAGTTTGTTATGAATAAACCCATTTGCTTTTGCTCAAACAAAGGCAATTTTATAGAGATGTAAATGGAAATACTTTAGTTAATGAAATAATTTCAATTTAACTTACTTTGCATAGTTTCCTGATTAGGAATTATACAAAAAAAGTCAAAATGTTTTGTCTATTCCTTTCTGTTAAAATCTAAATGAAGCAAAAAGTCATTAGTGCTTATTATTGCACAAAAAAAGAAACCTCTGGACCTTATCTTTGTGATATAAAGTTTACACTTATGCAGTGAAATCTCATTGGTCTGAAATCGAGTCCATAAAAAGTTGTAAACTAAAAATATTAAATATAAGCTAATAACAAGCTTATAGTGTTATAATGTGGCTTATAGTGTTATAAAACTTATAAGTCCCACATTATGCATAGAATCTTTTTTTCTGGATATTGGTTGTTAATGCTAAATGTTATCCTTTTCACAGGAAGGAAAGTCTAAGAACATTATTTAACCCATTAAATATAGACATTTTATCAGTATCGGCACAATGTTTTATTGTTTTTTTATAAACACATTATCTTTTGATTATCTGCAAAATCCAATTTCCTCTAGACCTCTAATATCTAGTATTTATTGGTATATTACTGTTTTTATTATATGTGTTTTTCGGCTGTGATCTTTGGCACTTTGCATGGTTTGTTTGCTTTCATTGAGGGCAAAAACATTACTTGAAGCTGGAAATGCGTCTTGTCTAGTTATGACACAGTTAAATCTGTTCATCTTTTCAATCTCTTTCTCTCTAGACGAGTCAGTGTATGTGGTTGATGCAGGCTCTGGGCTTTCTGTTGTCTGCGCTGCCAGTGGAGGAGATCTTGAGGAACCTTCACTCTCTGATCACCCCGTACATCCAACAACTGGAGAAACTAGCAGAGGAGACGGTGAGATATTAAACCCCTCGCTGACATCCTCTCAGGCCTGTAGGTTTGTTTATCCATGTGTTGGTTTGGCCCGGTTGCATGTGAACAGACCCTGCATCTGCGTGAGCGTGTCATAGGATGGAACATTTCTCAGCAGGAACAGATTGGCATTACTCTGGACTTAATATTACTGAGAGCCCTGTGTGGACTCCTATTAAGTAACTGATATTTCAAACACAATATGGGCAGATATTTGATCTATTTTTGTTTCACAAATAGACGTTGTGCCAAAAAAAGGCTAAAGCAGGATCAATGGAAAAACTGATAAAACAGCAGATCAGTGAACTGACACTTTTAAATAGATCACATTCAAACATTCTCTCGTGTGCTGTCAAAAAATCCTTTTAATTACAAGAAGTACTGACATATTTAGTTTTGAAGGTCGTGCGTGATAAAATTCCCCATGTTGTGTGTGATAAATTGTCAAGAGCAAAAATCTTTGTTAGTGATGCACTGAAAATATTTAGCTGAAGCAAAGTTTAATGAGCACTTTTCCGATAGGAATGCATCAATCTGATACTCTGTATTGGTATCAGCTCTGATACTGTCATTTTCTGCTGGATCGGGTATTGGTCAGACGCTGCATTTTGACACATTTTTCCTTGTATTTGACCGTTTAGGCGCTAAAAGATGACTTGACATGTCCGTGTTGTGTTCTGTCTCTGAGCTCATACACAGTAGTCACCTTTATTTATATAGTGCTTTTAACAATACAAATTGTAGCAAAGCAACTGCACAATATCAAAATAGTGAGAGAATAGTCAATAATGTAAAATGACAAGATTTAACGCTCAATTTTCAGCTGAAGGCATTTCATTATTGAATTTAGTGATGCATTGTCCAGCTCAGTTCAGTTTAAATAATATCTGTGCAATCAAGTCGACGATATCGCTGGAAATGAAGTGTCCCCAACTAAGCAAGCCAGAGGCGACAGCGGCAAGGAACCAAACTCCATCGGTGACAGAATGGGAGAAACCAGGGTCAGTCGGGGGCAGTTCCCTCCGGCCAGACGAACCAGTAGTTTGTTCCAACTGCAGCAAAGTCAGAGTGAAGTGGTCCACTGGTTCCAGGGTCTTTTCTCGATGGATGTCTAGGTGACGAGGTCCTCACTGGAGATCTGTCTCTGGGGCTCATCTATGTGTCCTAGACTCCGCTGACGGTCAGGGCTGTAGGGGCTGTAGAGGTTGTCTCCAGGTGCTGATCCTCCATTTATGGCAGACTTTGGTTAAGTCAGTATAATCGCTGATGGTTGGCTTCCTCTGAGGTCCTCGGAGGGGTTGTCATCGTCTCTTCTCAGGTGTTCGGTCATCTCAGATCATTTAAGGGTTGGATCCAGACTGAAGCTTGTGTAATTCTTAGTTACCACGGGATGTTAATCCAGAAACAGATAAACAAATAAAGACAATTAGCGTAGCAGTTGTTCCATCCAGGAATAACCCTGGATGAAATTATCAGTTCAACCCAAGCTAAAGCATAATAATGTGCGTTTGTTCAGATAGACTGGCAATACAAGATTGTGAGATGCATTATATGAATGCTTGGCTAAATAGATGATGTAGATTTAAATATAAATCTAGACAGTAAATCTAAATATAAACAGTAATATTCCTGAGGAAGCGCATGTTCTCTGTCACACCTTTTAAAAACAAAAATACATCTAATCTACTTAAATAAATCAAGCACGTCCCATTTTACTAAAGTCTCGTTACATGATTTTACTGATTTGCACATGAAATTGGCCTTTTATGGAGGAACAAAAGAGCACCGGCGGAATGGGGCGCAATAATCTCGATTACTGTATTTTCATAATTGTTGGAGGCCGAAATCGAAACTGAATTTTCATTAATTGCACAGCCCTAAATTACATAATATGCTTTTCTAAAGCTGGAGTGACCTTTCTTTATGTTAGAATATGTAGAACTTAATATTTTAACTAATTGCAAAAGCTGAATAATCAAAGTCAACTGATTAATCAGTGAAAGAATCGACGATTAATCATTCTAATAATAGTTTGATTAATCGATTATCAAAATAATAGTTTGTTGCAGCCCTACTGCTGACCGGACAGGGCAGTCGTGGCCTAATGGGTAGAGCGTCGGACTTGTAACCCGAGGTTGTGGATTCGAATCTCGGCTCCGGTAGGAATTGTCGGTGGGGTGAGCATTCTCTAAAAGAAAAGGCTCAATCGCACAGATATAATATACTAAATATCAGTATTTCTTTTCTTTGTGCCTTGAACTTTTGACTCTGTGTACGCTAGGGGTGGCATGGTACTCAGATGTCAACTTGGTACTGAAACTTATGATATCTTGTATTTGTTTCAACCCGAAATGATGTCAATAAAACAGCACAGTATTGCACTCCGCTGCATATCTTAACTACGGCTCAAAATGTGCAACTGTACCTTTTCTAAGCATTAAACTCACATTTTTAATCTGGCTGAGATAAAAACAGGCAAAAAATCCCACTGACTTGTATATAGAGACCAGAATGTCACAGCGGACTCTTTACTTTAGAGAGTAACTAAAACACCCTGGTAACCACCTTTTTGCATGCATAAGTAAACATCACTCACAGACGTCAAAATCTAGCTTCTAAATACTTTTGATATTGCATTTATTTTGTGTTTTATCAAAATGCATGTAAAATCTAAAACGATTTCACTTCTATTTCAAGTTTGGCTTCACATCTGGTCTCTTTATATGTACTGCATATCTATTTTTGACTTTCGTTTTCTTATACCTTTTCTTCCCGTCTGGTCCTTCCCAGAAGACATTACATCAGCCTCAGTAAACAGGTTGTGATGGGCCACTCACACAGTGACCCCTGCTGGCCATAGAGGATGAGGATGTGTCTGAATGATCAACTCTCATGCATCTCCTCTGATGTGATTTTCAGAAGGCACTGTCAGTAAAATTACTAAAAATATTCAAAGTAAACTGGAACCACGTAGTGTACAGTTCTTCATAAAACAAAATGGTTCTGGCTCTGATAACTGATTGGATGAGCCGTTTTTAATAGACAACACTGGCGTGCATCTCTAAGGTTATATCAATTGAATGAATTCATTATTTTACCATGAAAACTACCAAACTTTATTTTATGAGTGACTTAAATGTAGGCCTACTTATTTTTTAAAGTAGGCATGTAGTATAATCTTCTTCCAGGTTAACCTTTGGAGAATAAGGCCGTCTGTGCACCAGTGCCTTCGTTAAAGGTTTAATTGGGCGTCTCTTTCTTTTGTGCTTGTGTGTGATGTCACACAGGAAGGAGGACAGTGTAGCGACTTGCTCTGCCTCCACCAATCACTGAGCTGTTGTCATGGAGCTAACAGCAGTAATTAAACTGTTGGTCTAATGGTTGTTTAACGACTCTTTAATTACAGCTGATGTTCCCAGGAGTGCCGGCGCAGAGCGTACACCCGTCCTACCTGTCCTGTTTCTTACCGTTATGGGCGTTGAAATTTATTATTTTACAACATGATTAAAGGGCTCATATTGAGGGATTTTTTTTATGCTCGTTTGAAATGTGTTACTATTTAGAAGTGTTAGTATTAGTACTTTAGTATCATTGCGATTCTATAGTACTTTTTATTAATAATTTGAATTAGTTTTTATTTTTTATAATTTCCGAATATGGTTGTGTGGTTTTGTCATTTTTATTATTTATTTTGTACTATGTTTAGTTTTATTAATTTTAAGTTCAGTTTAGTTTGTTATTTTAGTACATCAAGTTGAAAATGAGAAATCAAAATGAGTAATGTTTTTTTGGAACTAGCTTAAATAATGTAAATGTCTTAAATATATTTTAGTATATTGCAGTTAACATTTATTCGTTTTTTTGTTTGTTTATTGGTTTTAGTTTTTGTTAACCATAATAACCCCTTTATGTAGGGAGAACTCTTTCTCCTGTCCACGAGACTATTCTGCAAAAACAGGTAGAAATATGTAGACAAAAATAATAAAGAGCCCCAGGTTGTTTCACTGTAAAATAAAATATTTAAGAAATATAATAATAACATTGATACTTTTATTTTACAGTGCAAAATTTAAATAATATGAGTTAAGTGTTAACACTTAATGTTAAAGAAATTGATTTTCTTTGACTGCAGTAAGCCATATTTTGATTTTATTTTGTTTATTCATTCAGCCCTATAACTTGGTCTGCCCTAACGAACAACAGATTGAGCTATGCTAGTATGCAAAGTTTAGCCATTCATAGTAGATGTCATTTAAATAGCATGTCTTAAAGGTACAGTAGTAAAACACTCAGTTTAATCTAACATGTGATAGAGAGAGAGAAAATGGTCATGAACAGCTCAGTAATGACGCTTACGTTTATGGTGCATGAAATCTTAACTGAATTTATGTCAAATAACAATCTGACCCTGGTTTCTCTTTTCAGCCAAACCCCTCGAATAAACTGGCCATTATTCACATCCTCGGGCTGCTGTCCAATCTCTTCACGACGCTGGACATCACCAAACAGGAGGAGGAATCAGGAGAGAATGCCCCACCCATCAAACCAGCCCTGCCCCAGACAGGCCCCAACCCTGTAAGCACCTTCCAGCTGTCCGCGGTCACAGCGAAGCAGCCGTTTTCAATACGTCAGAGGTGGACTTAAGTGTGTTTGTGTGTTCTAGGTGGTGGTGGTGCTCCAGCAGGTCTTTGCACTGATACAGACGGTCCTCAGTAAATGGCTGAATGATTCGCAGGTTGTGGAGGTAAGACGTCTTAATTTGCCTCATCTCCAGATCATTTACTCAGGTTTCATTATGTCTTTTCAATTTGGATGCCGGACCGATTTAATTCTGCTCTCTCTCAGGCGGTGTGTGCCATCTTTGAGAAGTCTGTGAAAACTCTCCTGCATGATTTTGCCCCCATGGTGTCTCAGCTGAGTGAGATGCTGGGGCAGATGTACAGTACCATACCGCAGGCGTCTGCGCTGGATTTAACACGCCAGGTACATGAAACACAGGATGACAAATTCATGTTTATACAGGATGTAATGTCCATGTGGGTCCTTAAAAAATTAAAGTTTGAGGCCATAAACAGTCTTAATTATCATGTCAAGTCAAGTCACATTTATTTATACAACACCAATTGTTTCAAAGCACCTTCAAGTTAATAAACCAGGAAAATAACAGTGTTAATATTGTAAATGCGTCACTTATTAAATGTTTACATTTAGTCATTTAGCACTTTTATCCAAATTGACTTACAAATGAGGACCATGGAAGTAATCAAAACCAACAAAAGAGCAATAATATGTATGTGCTGTGACAAGTCTCTGTTAGTCTAACGCTGTACAAGTAGAAAAGTTTTTTTCTTAAAATAAATAAAAAGAAAACAAGTAGATAGAATAGAGAACCCTAGTGTTAAAGGGTCATTTTTTAAAGTAAATATAAAGGAATATAGAAGAAAACAGAGAATGCTAGTATTAGAGGATTTTTTTTCCAATTAAATGAAAAGTAGTAGAGTAGAAATAGAACAGAGAATGCAAGCGTTAGAGGGTAAATTTTTAATAAAAGAAAACGAGTAGCTCAATAGAACATATTAGTGTGATTATTCAGCTTAATTTAGTTCATTGTTTCAATTCAGTTCAGTAACTGTGTCAAGTGTTGCAAAGTTCATTATTTTATTGTTGAATCCGTCAATTTTGGGATGGAAAAACTGAAATTGTGATACAACCTAACGTGATTATTAAACTTCAAAAGGCTGTAATTGAAATGCATAAATGCAAGCTCTACATGTTCAAAGTCAAAACATAATTCTCACCTTTTATAGAGAAGTTCAATCAATGAATAGCACACATTTGTGCCAGTAGATTTCTTATCATCAACTGTTGATGAATTATGACAATATTTACTTTATGGTGTTTTTTATTGTGGTAATATGTTGTAGATTTTTGTAAGATTTGCACATTTGTATCTCTAAACGTTTTGATCTGCGCAGTAATCTTTTTGTTGCCTTTCTTTAAACACATTATCATGTCAGCAACCTTTAACTCATATGTACGGATATAAAAGTATGTAAATAAATGTCATTACACATGTATATATATTTGATTAAACATGTCTTGAGCATTTTAAACTTGCAATAGCCATGTTTTTTAGTTGAATGTGTGCCTCAGCCTGTTTAGTTAGGAATCTGAGTTACATGATTTATTATGAGATTGCGTAAGCCTTAAAATGCTTCAATCTGATTTGGAAAACTCTGAAGCCTTGAGTGTGTTGTGCTGCTTCTTATGAGTTTCGTTTGATTGATTTTGTTCTCTTGCAGATGGTCCACATATTTGCCAGTCAAACGAATCATTTCCCCCCAATCAAAGCGCTGTTTGAACTGGTCACTTCTGTTACTCTGACCATCTTCCAGCAAGGTAGGCGTGCTGGGAACAGCCAGCTGCAGAGGGCAAAGGAAATCATGTGGTTTTGATATCTTTTCTGTCACTGTTTCCAGTTGTTTGCATGTATCTGTTTTTTTAAACCCGCACGCACAGAAACAGAGTTCAGAAATGGGCATGAAATGGTTCTTGTTTTCTGAAATGGTGTGGTGGCTTTTGATCCTGTTGATCTGCTTGAAATGTTCTCTCCGTGAATTTCACACACACTTAGATATAGGGTGTTTTCACACTAGAGATTCTGATCTGGATCCGAATGCATTTGGTCCTGTTCATACCTGGTATTAACTGATTGATTGACAGATGAGTAGGCAGTGCTTCACTCTTGTCTGGGGCACATCAGGATGCATTAGCATTAGCAATAGTTGTTTTCCAAATATATTTATATCTTTAACTGAAATGATCTGGTCTTTAGTTCTACAAATATATGAATACCAATACAAAAAGTTACTTTTCTTCTACAAATCATAACAAAATAATGCCTGTTGAAATGACTAGATTTCACTTCAAAAGTAAATGTATCTGAACAATGAGAAATAGGACTAAATAAAAGTTTTAGTAATTGCTTTAAACAGTGTGTTATAATGTGCACCAAAGCAAATTTGACACAATATTGGTTAAACTGATAATCATGATTATAAAACTCAAAAATTATAATCACTATTATTAATCACAATTTTTTCCTGTTTGAGAATTTCTTTACATATTTCATACACAAATCAAGAGAACTTTAGATCACGCTCAGTGTCTATTATTTCTCATCTACTAGTTTCTTGATTTATTATATTTGGCATATAATTAAGCATTAAGAAAACTGGTTAAAACTTAAGAAGGTTGTTGCAAAGCTAAAACTGTGAAATTCTTAATACTAATTCTAAATTATGTTAATGCTTTTCTATAACAACAACAAAAAAGACTTAGTATTGTAGCCCAATTCACTATCAATACAATATAGTCGAGAGTCATGGTTGGATTTATCACAGTTTGTCACTGAGATGGTCTGCTTATATTAATATGATTATGAATGCAGCCCTACTTACCCATAATGCTGTGTATACACATTCATAGTGAAACTTTTTTAAGCTTTTTTCTTTTCATTACACCACTTCCACTCACTTTTCTTGTTGAGTTGAATGAAACACGTGCCTTCCTTTGCTTGGTTACTGACAGGTTGCAGATTCAAGTCAAGTGAGCTTTATAGCCATTCTGCTATGTGTAGAGACATACAAAGGAATGAAATGTGATGCAATTACTGATTTAAATTAATGAAATGACCTGCACTGCAAATATGTGATGCAGGACTTTGAAACTATTTTTATTCAGATATTTTTGGTAAATTCCACAAATATTACAAAGTAACTAAATTTAAATTTTCTGGTTTGGACCAACCAATCAAGAATAAGTGTGAAAACAGCCTAAAATTTTCCAGCATGACTCAAAACACACCCACACATGGACACACAATGACCCACAAAACACACATAGTTGGTCTTTGCATGTGTCCACTAGCATGCTTGCATCCCTCACTTCTTGTTTGTCATTCTTCACGTTCTTTTGTTTTAACCACATCGTTTCCAAATCATCAGAAATGCGAGCGATAACACTCTTATCCCGATCAGGTGTCATGGCCGAGAGGACCTGCCGTGGCCTGTGTGTTTGTGTGTCTTTGTTTTCTGTGAAGGGGCGGGGTTTGGCGGGTGGGCGGGGTCTTGTTTGGAGTGTGGGAA
The DNA here is from genome assembly GCA_027564155.1 of Gymnocypris eckloni scoliostomus. NCBI lineage: Eukaryota > Metazoa > Chordata > Actinopteri > Cypriniformes > Cyprinidae > Gymnocypris > Gymnocypris eckloni. The sequence continues at coordinate 36,065,429 of CM050412.1, read as the reverse complement.
CAGCTAAGGGAGGGAAGTTTGGGACTGACTGCTACCTTGCTCTTCCGGGGTGGTGGTGGGAACCAAGCACTCACCAGCCGCGGCGGGTCAGTCGGTGTCTGAATTGAATTTACAGACAACGAAAACAAATAAAACACGCTAAAAAGAAAGCAAGCAACACAAGTGTCATCACAGTAACAGGTGCCTCCTGGGTTCCCACTCCAAACCCACTGTTTCTTTTGTTTTTTAGGTTTATTTTCTTTCTCTCGTTACTTCTATTTCTTTTCCTTCTTTGTTTCTCCCCTTCAGAACGGACTCATTGGTCTGTCTTTCCTTGTTTTTCCTCTTTTTGTTTTTTCGCAACTGCCTTCAAGTCGTTCATGTTCCCTCCTCTTTCTCTGCCCTACTTCTCTCACACGTGCGATTATTTACGTCCAGTTGACTTTTCCGTTCCACATGACTGTTCGATCTGTTCTTTTGCTGTTTGTATATATTCTTATTATTCTTATTATTTCTTAAGTTTCATCTTTATTATATTTTAGGGCCCAGGGATCATCCTGATATTGTTGATTCATTTATGCAACTCCAAGCTCAGGTGTGTTTTTGGTTTCTTATTTCATTCACTTTGGGTTTCTCTCTTCTCTTTCTCTGTCCCTTTCTTTCTCACTTCTCTTCCCTTCTGTCCTGTGTCACAGGGTCTTTACAGACCCTTGTTTTGCTCGGGCAGTGGAATTGACCGGAGGGGTTTTGCGATTGGATGATTGACAGTTCTTTTGTCCAATAGTCACACAGACAATAGTCACACCTCGGATCCGTGTAGATCTCATTCAGTCCAAAGATCCTGCTCCTCCTGATCCTGGTTTATTACACATCGAAACCTGGCTGTGATCGTGTTCACAGCATTTCACAGCATTTCTTTTACAGTGCAGTTGGCCTAAATTCTGTGATAATTAAATAATTATGTAGAATATTATATATAAATGAATTATTATAATTATAAATATCTTTTGACACATTGCTTGTTGCCACTGCATCTAGAAAAGAAGCGAGTTACAAACTTTGAGAATACACTGAACATCTAAGATTAAAAGAGAAATGAAATAAAACTTTAGGATTTTGAGTAATTTAAAATAAATTAAGCGTATAGATAAGAAATGTTCGAGAATCTATACTAATTTATAAAGGAATAAAGAGTAAATTGTAATGATCTACCTCAGTCTTTAGATTGATGCAAACATATTTTGTTGCAAGAGCCATCCGCAAAAATGAACAATTTCAGTAATTACACACATTTTTCAAACATATTACATTATTTCCTTTAAAAAGGAATTAAGGGAGATTAAAATGGTTAAAATGCAGAAAATGTCAAATTAATTATGATTAACTAATATATGGGGATGCTCCGATCAGGATTTTTGCAGCCGATACAGAGAACCAATGTCTTATCATGTAATCGTCCGGTGCCGATTCTGATGCTTCAATCTTTATATAACAGGCACTCGGGTCACATTTCTATAGCCTTCAGACTCGACCTGAGATGACTCCAGTTTATACTCGAGGAAAAGGACTCATGAATATTTTAAAACAACTCGGATTTTATCCTTAAATACATATATACAGTGCATCCGCATGGTAAATATTTTCAGCGCTATATTCTCTAGTATTTTTATCTAAAGCCAAAGAGCCGCTTCAGAAACATGCCGCGGCGAGGCCTGTATAAACACAAGCACTGACTATAGAGGCCGTGATCAGCTCCGGTGCCCGTGGAGCCGTATATGTGCACTGTGCAGTGATGCGCAGATCAGTTCACTTACAAGACAAAAAGATAATTATTCATTGTTTCTCGAAACGTCATAGCATTTCCACACCATTGATGACATGACTGCGGTACCAAATATGTCCCCACTCATCATATACGTGACGTCATCAAATTGAGATCGGCCAAATGTATGAGTACTAGGGTTGTGACAAGACACTTATCTCACGAGACACGAGACGAGATCTTTAGACTTTCATTGATGAAATATATAGGGGAAAATAATCTTTTATTCAACTGAAGAACACAAAAAGCAAAAAAGGTGCATTTTGAAATCACCTTATACTTTATGAAATTAAACTTGTTTTTTAATGAATTATATGCAGTAATAAACAACATATAAACTAGAGCTGCATGATTCTGGATAAATTGAGAATCACAGTTTTTTATAAATTGAAATCACGATTCTCTCACAAAATAACGTGATTTTACTAGTGGTTCTGACCAAATATTAATTGCTTCATTTTTGTTAAATATTTATATTCATTTGAACAAAATAACAAATAAAAGTATTCAATGAAGGAGTTAGTGTCTCACTTCATAAAGACTTATTAACCGCGTTCACATCGGAAGTGTGATGATGGCCGACCCTCTGCTTCATCAACATGAGGAGCTACAAACCTGCTTCTCACGCTCCACTGACACTAACGATGTGAAGCTGAATCATTGTCATTCAGGAATAAGATCCTTCTCACGCTCCACTGACACTAACGATGTGAAGCTGAATCATTGTCATTCAGGAATAAGATCGCTTGGTGTTTGAATCAAGATCGCAAGCAAAGTTTTTAACTATTAATTGTGCAGCTCTAATGTAAACATTGCAAAATATTTTGAGAGGATGTTGTCGCCTGACAACTGGTCTCGACGAGACAAATCGGACCTCGTGCCACGAGATCTCGTCACATCCCTAATGAGTACAGATCGAGTCCTAAAATATGATTATCGATCGGAGCATCCCTACTAATATATATCATTTATTTGATTAAACTTATAGTAAACTGCTTGTGTTTGTTCAAAACTACATTAAAGCAGTAATAATGCAAAATATTATTAGAATTTAGATGTTTTCTATTTGAATATGTTTTAAACCACAATTTATTCCTGTGATGCGCAGCTGTATTTTCAGCATCATTACTCCAGTCTTCAGTGTCACATGATCTTCAGAAATCATAATAATATACTGATTTACTGCTCAAGAACCATTTCTGATTATTATCAGTGTTGAAAACAGCTGCCTCAAATTTTTGTGGAAACCGTGCTAACATTTTTTAAAATATAAGTTAAAAAGAACAGCATTTATTTAAAATAGAAATCTTAGTAACATTATAAATGTCTTTACTGTCACTTTTGATCAATTTAATGCATCCTTGCTGAATAAACGTGAGGGTCAAGATCCCACAAACCCCTACCGCCCCTTGCAGTGTCATTCCAGCCCTAAAAACCGATGAAAGCCTAAATGAATTCATCTCAATTAATTGATTCAAATGAATTGGCTCTCTCGTTTATGTCTTCTCATGAGGTTCTCCCTCTCTATCGGTTTCTCTTTCTGTCTCTTTCTCAAATATCCTTCTCATCCTCAATGAGTTTCTTAATGCATCAGTTGTCTTTATCCTACATGTTACTTAGATTTCTGTTGCGTTCAGTCCAACTGAGCAGAGAAAGTAGTGATCGAACAGATGAAAACCAAGTGAGAACGCTAAAGAGAGAAAAATCATCATACCTTTAGTTTCTATTGAGTTAAATTTCTGTATTTTAGTTTCTTTGGTGTTGATTTCTTTACTTACCTGATCTGTTTGCATTGAATATGTACGTTTGGTTGATTTTCTAGAGCTAGACGGGTTTAGGGAGTGAGTGATGGAGTGATGGAGGGTGGGCGGGGCACAGGAGTGATTGACAGGGTTCCAGGGGCGGGGTTTGAGACATGTGCTCTGTTCATTGGCTCTCTCTGATTCGTAGGCCCTCAAACGGAAGCCAGACTTATTCTTATCAGAGAGTCTTGATGTGAAAGCCGTGTTTCACTGTGGTAAGTCTGTTTAAAATGTAGAAACCGAGCATGAATGTGTGTGAATGTCTGAGCCTCTGTAATATTTAAAACAGTCATTTCTCTAATGCTGCTGTGTTTCGGCTGTAGGAGTGCTGTCACTGAAATTCCCAGAAGCCCCGACGGTCAAATCGACCTGCTTTTACTTTGTAAGTCATAGATCATCGTAATAACCTGAAGTATTATTCACACCAAGGAATACACTAATGGTCAAAAGAACATTTAAAAAGTGTAATTTATTCTGTGATGCGCAGCTGAATTTTCAGCATCATTACTCATGATCCTTCAGAAATCATTCTAATGTGCTGATTTGCTGCTCAGTTACTATCAAGTTTTCACTGCTTCATATTTTTGTGGAAACCATGCTGCATCTTTTTCAGGATACTTTGATTAAAGAAAGTTCAAAAGAACAGCATTTATTTGAAATAGAACTCTTTTATGACATTATAAATGCCTTCATTTTGATCATTTAATGCATCCTTGCCAAATAAGATTTTTTTTTACTTATTGTGTAACAAGGTTTCCACAAAACTAGTAAACACCAAAACTGTTTTCAACATTGATTATAATCAGAAATGTTTCTTGAGCAGTAAATCAGTATATTAGAATGATTTCTGAAGATCATGTGACACTGAAGACTGGAGAAATGATGCTGAAAATACAGCTGCGCATCACAGGAATAAATTACATCCTAAAATATATTCAGTCAAAGATTCAATTCAATTTTTTAATTGTAATAATATTTAATAATATTACTGTATTTTGATCAAATAAATGCAGCTTAGTCGAGCAGAAGAGACTGATTTCAAAACACTTAATTCCATACTTTGGTATTGTTTTGGTGGAAGATTTAATTCTGTGTGAATTGACCTTCAGTTTGTGTCTCTACCTCCTGTGAAATACACTTTTATAAACAGCAGTCATGTGCAATGTTTAATTGGTTCTGTGTTCGTGTTGACTGCAGACGGAGTTAATACCGCACTGCGCAGACATTCCTTCTGTTGGTCAGGTGGTGCAGGAAGATGGTAAACTCCTCCTGCTGGCTGTACTGGAGGTGAGCGTGCAGCTTTTCATCAGAGGTACACAATACACAATGGTTGAGTAATGTCAAATAAATCTGTTCTTTCATCAGGCCATCGGTCAGTCGTCCCGCAGTCTGATGGATCAGTTTGCAGAGGTGCTCTTCTGTCTGAACAAGCATTGCTTCGCTCTGCTGACGGTGTGGCTCAAAGAAGCTCTGCGCTCACCGGGCTTCCCGTCCTCACGCGTCTCTGATGAGCAGAAACACACCTTCAGCCAACAGGTGCTCAGGTGAGATGGGTTCATTAGTGCCATTTCACCATTCTGGTCCATATTCTACAAGTTTGGGGTCTGTAAGGAAATGTTTTAATTAGTTTGAAAAGTCTCTTTTGCTCACCAAGACTGTGTTTATTTGATAAAAAAATACAATAAAAATATTAATGTTGTGAAATATTATTACAATTTAAAATAACTGTTTTCTATTTGAATATATCTTGAAAAGTTAATTTATTCCTGTGATAAAAGCAGATTTTCAGCATCATTACTCCAGTCTTCAGTGTCACATGATCTTCAGAAATCATTTTAATATACTGATTTACTGCTCAAGAAACATTTCTGATTATTATCAATGTTGAAAACAGTTGTTCTACTGAATCGTTTTGTGAAAACAGTCATACATTTATTTAGGGTTTGATGAATAGAAAGTTCAAAAGTTCAGCATCTATTTCAAAATAGAAATCATTTGTAGCATTTTAAATGTCTTTAATGTCACTTTTGATCAGTTTAATTCATCCCGCTGAATAAAAGTATTAATTTCTTTCAAAATAAAAAATCTTACTTGACCTCAAACTTTGTTGGAAATACTTTGATGTTTTTGCAAGTTTAGTCAGATGATGCCCATGTATCATTCATCGGTCAGAGTATTATTAATATATAGCTTTATATATTCAGGTTTAATTTCCACCCCGATTATAATGTCAATATGGCCTGTATTTGACATCTCTACAGCTGAGGTCTTCATGTACATGTTCTCAGAGTCCCCATCATCTGAGAATGAAAAAACATTTATTTTGATTTTTCCTCTCAGGGAGCGAGTGAACAAGCGCCGAGTGAAAGACATTGTGAAGGAGTTCACCCTGGTGTGCCGCGGCCTTCACGGAACCGAATACGCCGCGGACTACTGAGCCGCCGCTCGTACGGACACAGAGTGTGAGGAAACCCAAAAACTACAACTCCCAGAAGCCCTCGATGCGAATGACACGTGTCAGAACTGACCGTCTGAGAGTCGGGATCTTCCTCCAACTCATCCTTCTCGCACTCTCTCTCTCTCTTTCAACCACTGTCTCATTGGATTTTGGGGTCTCCGTAGGGCGATCTGAACAGGCGACATCTCCGCTCCCGCATCTCACGGCATGTTCGGTGGAATCCGTTCTTTGATTCTCCCACGTTCTATCTTCCGTGGCTCTTGGGCTGTTTTCCTTGTGATAATTTGCATCCGTTTGAACAAAGAAATAGTGTTAGTTAGATGTTTTTTTATTTTTATTTTGGAGATACTGAAACAAAAAGCATATATACACATATATAAATATATATATAAATGCACATAATAATCTAGTAAACCGTGGGGTGCCGAGTCTGTGTGCTGCTAACAGAGAGAGGGACCAATTCAGACTGATTTTTCTCTGTGGCTTTATATCTATCCTCTATATCTCTGCCTGTTTAACCCCTCACGCTCGATTCTGCCAAAATGTTGTGGATGTTTGTTTAATGAAATTATTATTATGATTGTTCTGATATATATATATATATTTATATATATATTGAAGGTCAGCAGCATATTTGGTGACTAGTAGAGACCGGGTGTTACACAACGAATAAGAGAGAGATCGATGATTACCCACGTTCATAACCTGTACATTTTTCTTTATTCCTTCAGTGAAACACGAAGAAGAATTTCTAAAGTTGTACAGGTTTGGATTGACATGAGATGGTGCATAAATTCATTTTTGTTTAAACTGTCCTTTTAATGTCGGTAGGTACATACACACGCGTCATGGTGCCGGTAAACATTTGAAGTGTTTTTAAAGCGAGTTATTAAAGGAAGAGTTCACCCAAAATTTCTGAAATCGCCCTCTGGCTTATGAAGTTTGATTCTTCATAGGAATAGATTTGGATAAATGTAGCATTGCATCACTGTCTCAGCAATGGATGCTCTGCAGTGAATGGGTGCCGTCAGAATGAGTCCAAACAGCTGATAGCAACATCACAATAATCCACCACTCCAGTCCATCAGTTAACATTGTGTGACGTGAAAAGCTGCATGTTTGTAAGAAACAAATCAATCATTAAGGCATTTTTAACTTCATCTTTCTGAATCGGGAGACAAATATGAGCAGATCAAACACCATTTACAAGTAAAAAAAATAAAAGTTATTCTCAAATATGTGGGTGGATTGTAATGTAAGAGGACAACAGGAGATGGACTTATCCACTAGAGGAAGCGTTATTAAGGATCATGGATTCATATTTTGGTCAGACGTGGCAGTGTAAAGTTAACGCCTCTTAATGATGGATTTGATTCTTATAACGTGCAACTTTTCTCTTCATAAGTCATTAACTGATGGACTGGAGTTGTGTGGATTACTTGAGGATTATTGTGATGTTTTCATCAGCTGTTTGCACTCTCATTCTGACGGCACCCATTCACTACAGAGCATCCATTGCTGAGCAAATGATGTAATGCTACATTTCTCAGAATCTGTTCTTATGAAAAAACAAACTCATGTACATCTTGGATGGCCTGAGGGTGAGTAAATATTCATCAATTTTGTTTTAGGGTGAACAATCCCATTAAACATATCGCATGTCTCTCTCTTTTTCGTTTCCCGCCCAGTTGCTTGCCAACATGTAGCATGTGTGTTGCGTTACATACGGGCCCAGAATGTGTCGTGATCAGTGGACGAGGGCTTGTTCTATCGTGTTTGTTTACTAGCGAATCACAGACTGAGAACAAAGGGAGAGACCGAGACAGAGAAGTCAAATGTACATTAGGTTTTTTCTTTTTTGTACCTTGTTTTAATTTATTAAATACATCTGAGATGGCAGCTCTGGGTTCTGTGGTCTGTTTGCATGAATGATGGTGTGAATGCTCATCACAAGAAGACTAAACCAAACCACAAGCTCTTCATTGGAGTGTGCGGTGTTCATTCAAGCCCATGGTCTTGGGCTACAGGAACGTTTTTGTCATTTTCACTGCAGGGAATATTTCTCAGGTTGCTTATTTTCTAAAGTCAGTTGCTGTATGGACTCAAATCTTAACCTCTTGACTGCAAGAAAAAAAGCTATTAGGCATACTCACTGTTAGACTATTATTGCACAAGGAAAATAAAGTTAATATGTTGTCCTTTTGTGACAACATGCCCCATTGCAGGCTTTTCTGCTAAATTAAACCGTAAAACTGTTATAAGGAACAAGCAATTCATGAAACAGTAAAAATGTTAACATATCAAAACCAAAGAGATACCCTGAAAAATAATATAAACTGCAGTGAACGGATGAATCCATGCATCAAGTTTTATTTGATGAAGTTACTGCAGTTCTTCATATTGAGCAGCAGAGGTCTCTACAGCTCTGGAGAAACAGCGAGAAGCAAATAAAGTAATAGTCAGGTCAAATGTAGTATTGTTACGGGACAATTTTTGTAGAATCGCAATCCTTAGTAATTCTGTTCAAACATTCTATAATCTATTCGTCATCTTTCAGTACGATTGCAGTTGTTTATCATTATGTAAAATAATTATTTAAACAGTGCATTAATACAATGACCCACTGACACCATTAAAGACAACATAGCACCTGTATGTCCGGATTAAACACTGCATGATGTGTACTGAACCGGATCTCTGGGCATGGTCCAATTATAGTTAGAGGAGATTACAGTTTAAGAGACTTAACTGAATCAAACTGACCAAAATAGTACTAGAATACTTTAATTGATTTCTGAAGAAATCTGAAGAAAATCATACGGGATTGTAATGTCCTGACGGTGAGTAAATCGATTTATAGTCTTTGGTAAATCATGACGTTCTTTAGGTGTACTGTTCCTTTAAGACTAAAGGGTTTTGATTTTAATCTTTTACGTTTGTGTTTTTTGTTATGGTGTTATCTAAATACTTTTTTTTATATAAACTCTAATACTACAATGTAGTGACAATCATACCGATAAGGATTCAACGACTTACTTACTCTCTCTCGCTCTCTCTCCTTCTCACACACACACACACACTCTGTGTGTCTCTCTGTCTCTCGCTCTTACTCTCGCTCTCTCTCTTTCTCTCTCTCACACACACACACACACACACTCTCTCGTTCTCTCTCTCTCTCACTTTGTGTGTGTGTCTCTCTCTCTCTCTCTCTCTCTCTCTCACTCTGTGTGTGTCTCTCTCTCTCACACACACACACACACACCTCCTCTCTCTCTCTCTCGCTCTCACTCCCTCTATCTCTCTCTCTCACACACACACACACACACTCTCCTCTCTATCTCTCTCTCTCTCACACACACACACTCTCCCTCTCTCTCTCTCTCTCTCTCTCACACACACACACACCCTCTCTCTCTCTCGCCTCTCTCTCTCTCCCTCTCTCTCGCTCTCTCTCTCCTCTCACACACACACACACACACACTCTCTCTCTCTCTCTCTCTCTCTCTCTCTCTCTCTCTCTCTCTCTCTCTCTCTCTCTCTCTCTCTCTCTCTCTCTCTCTCTCTCTCTCTCTCTCTCTCTCTCTCTCTCTCTCTCTCTCTCTCTCTCTCTCTCTCTCTCTCTCTCTCTCTCTCTCTCTCTCTCTCTCTCTCTCTCTCTCTCTCTCTCTCTCTCACACACACACACACACTCTCTCTCTCTCTCTCTCTCTCTCTCTCTCTCTCTCACACACACACACACACACACACACTCTCTCGCTCTCTCTCTCATGGAATCAGACATCACTATAGGTTCTATGGTCTGATTCTGTCAGGAATCATCGGATCTGATTGGATATTTGAGGATGTTTTATCCTGATGTCTCATATTCACTGCTGTTGTTGGGAATCTCGTGTCTGACTGGCTTCACTAAGACTTCACAGGAGTTCTCAGGTACTGAACACCACCACCATCATCATCCCTACTATCATCACCTACTAGAGTTTGTGTATTGACACTTGTATCATATGTTTAGGCTATTACCCTTTTTAAAATGCAATTGTTTAACACGCGTTTAGTATAATTTGTTAAACTTTTTTTTCATGCATTATTGAGGTGTTGATGTGACATGCGCGAGTAGGATTAAATATATGAAACATTGTAACAGATGGTTTCGCGGGAACTTCCGTGACCGACGCGATCAAAGAGAACCTGCACGTGTGTGCGCGCGCCCATTGGGTTACAACGTTACATGTCATATTCATATACACTTAATATACATACATTCCAAACGTCTGAGTGATGAATGAAAATGCTTCTGTTTTGTATTTTAACAATGAATATATTTTCTTTTCATTTGGAATTCGAGTGAGAGAAGAGTTCAGATGCAAAAGCCTAAGTGCCATCTGAAATTTTATTCTGAAATTATGAACTTATGTTAAGTTATTTCACTTTATTGGCAGTAAAAGAGAACTATTTATCGCCATTACTGCTCATTTTAGCAGAACATTCCAAACGGCACTTAGACGCTTTTGGAGCTGAACTCTTATAGTCAAATATATGTATGTTTATATAAGATAACAGCATGAACACGGATCGTTGTGCATATATCAGGCTGTTGTTTGAACGCGTGATGAGGAGCGCTACAGCTCTGTTC
>CM050412.1:36039735-36049735 GCA_027564155.1 Gymnocypris eckloni scoliostomus | reverse complement strand
AATCACATTTACTGGGTAAAATTAACCCCAAATGTACTCTTTTACTCAGCCCAAATTGGGCTGTTTTGAACCCAGTGTTTTCTAGAGTATGCAGAGTTTGTTCATTATTGTGCTGCGCGAAATTAAAGCAGACGGCAGAAAGATGCATTCTATTTTTTTTCTTATTTTACAAAAAAGCAAAGATAATTATTTTATTGTTTATGTACAAAAATAAAAGCAGACCTTTTACAATATCTTCATGACCAAGAGGAGTTGCTTCCACTGTTGGAAGGGGAATAAATCCAGTTTAAGCTCATTTAAGCATTCTACCAAATGCAGTCTGTTCATTATCATTATAAAAACAACCGGTCAAACATATGGAAAACACACTGCTCTGTTTAAATATGTAGTCAAATCTGTGCTGTTTAGCGTTATCACCGTACCGCCGTGAAGTTATGCAACACATTTTGTTTTATGTGGATATTGTAAGGGAGGGCGTAAATAAAAGTTAAATAATATTTTGGCATTTAAATACCGCGAATACGGGAACATTTGATTTTGTGTTGAAGGAGAGACCCAACATTGGTTTCAGTTTTGTTTTAGCCTAAAATAATTAGTTTTGGTTTGTCGTTATAGCTTCTTATTTTTAATTCTTGTTATTTTCTAGCCTACTGTTAATTGTAAGGATTTGTTGTGGATTGAGGGGAACTAAAATTGCCTAGCTATGTTTACAGTGTTTATTATAATGTTTGTAATTCGCGTTGGCCTATTTCTGAATGAAAAAACAAAATGCGACATAGGATAGGCCTACTTTTTTTTTTCTCTCTCTCGCTCTCTCTAAAAAACGTGTTTTTTATATGTGTAGCTTATTTTAACCATGCAGCAAACCTTTTAAAATATTTTGATAAATTACTAAAAATAAATAAATAAGTGAATTTAAACCGTTTAACTGATTGTATGGGTCAAAATTATTATCGGTTGGTTAAAGGTTAATTAACATCCCTAATTTAAATGAACAATTTCACTCTGAAACATAACCTTTTCTTATCGGACTACTGCTTTAATTGAGACATTTATTCAATAATGTCACTATAAACAGGAAAAAATAAATATGCCTAATCTTACTGGAGACATTTAATGTGAGCGCGTGATTTGAGCGAGATTCGGTTTACCGGTGAGCGTGAGCGGAACATTAGCGGAGCGTTTATTTTGGCCGTGAACGACTGAGCGGAGCGCACACACACAAAGTAGAATATTGAACCGCTTCGCTCACATGCTCTGGTTGCATCTTGTTTTGTTGGATTTGATTACTCACATACACATATAATATATATATATATATATGTATATGTATTTTGCCATTTGTCTGTTCTAGAGACATGTTATAACTTTTTGGGAAAGGTCTAATTGGTTTCCTTTGGAAATATGTTTCAAATTCACACAGAATGCATTTATAACTGTAAAGGTCAAGGTTTCTTTTTTTTTCACATGATAAATTATACAGGGTATAATCAAAAGTGAAATGTAGGTCAAATCAGGTCCGCTCAGTGGACAGTGCAAAGAATAAAAATTATATAAAAGTAACACCACACAAGAGCATATATATAGGTAAAAAAAAGAAATAAAGAGTAAAATGTGTAATAGAATAAAGAAAAGTGCAAAACAAGATGTGCAAGACAAGTAAGATGTGCAAAAACAAGTAAGATGTGTAAGATAAAGCATGTTTGTGTCAAAATCGTGATTAAAATCGAAATCGAAAAAAAAATCTAAAAATCGTGATATATATTTTTTGTCCATATCGCACAGCCCTAGTATGTTGTGCAGAAGTTCTTTATCAAAACACCTCACACACACGGAGGTGAGCTGTGTCTGTGCAGATCCTGTGGTTGGGTTGTTATGTCTATGGCAGAACTCTGTCTGTGTGTGTGTGCGTGCGTGCGTCTTCATCTGCATGTGCATGTCTGCATGTGTGTGAAACGTGTCTGCGTGTGTGTGTGTGTGTGTGTGTAGAGATGTGTCTGTGTGTGTGTGTGTGTGTGTGTGTGTAGAGATGTGTCTGTGTGTGTGTGTGTGTGTGTGTGTGTGTGTGTGTGTGTGTGTGTGTGTGTAGAGATGTTTCGTGTGTGTGTGTGTGTGTGTGTGTGTGTGTGTGTGTGTGTGTGTAGAGATGTGTCTGTGTGTGTGTGTGTGTGTGTGTGTGTTGTGTGTGTGTGTGTAGAGATGTTTTGTGTGTGTGTGTGTGTGTGTGTGTAGAGATGTGTCTGTGTGTGTGTGTGTGTGTGTGTGTGTGTGTGTGTGTGTGTGTGTGTGTGTGTGTGTCATGTAGCACCTCAGAGCCCTGAGGAGATATAAAATAGGATTAATAAGACAAGTGTTGATGTGTAGAGAATAGTTTATTCCTCAGATCATCAGATTTAGGAAGAATTTGATAAGAGATGTTTGCAAGGATCGTGGCCAGTCTGAGCACAGTTTGAGACTCTGTGAGTTCTCTTCTGAAACCTTTCTGAAAATGTACTCTGATACATATAGCATGCTTAAAAGACTATATAATTGTCATATATATGTGTCATATATGTCATTGTTTTTCAATGTTTGTGTTGTTTCCTGTCCTTGTTTAATGTCATTATTGGTTAATATTCATGTCCAATTGTCTAATTATCTATGAGTTTTACCTGTGTATATTAGTTTATTCTGTTCAGTTTGATCAATGTCTAAATTTGTGTATCCTGTTTGTAGTACTGCCCTTGATGTTTCCTGTTCCTCCCTATATATTTATTATATAGTCTTTTCAGCACACTAATGGTTGCATTTTTTCAATCAAAAACACCATTAAAACAGTAATATTGTGAAATTAGTTTTACATATAACTTATCTGAATAACTTTTTTTCTATGTGAATATATTTTTAAATGTAATGTATTCCTGTGATGCGCAGCTGTATTTTCAGCATCATTACTCCAGTCTTCAGAGTCACATGATCTTCAGAAATCATTCTAATATACTGATTTACTGCTCAAGAAACATTTCTGATTATTATCAATGTTGAAAACAGTTTTGCTGCTTCATATTTTCATGGAAACTGTGATGCATTTTTTAAAGGATTATTTTATGGTAAGAAAGTTCAAAAGAACAGCATTTATTTTCAAATAGAAATCTTGTGTAATATTATAAATATCTTTACTGTCACGTTTGATCAATTTAATGCATTCTCGCTGAATAAAAGTTTGAATTCTTCAATCAAAATCTCACTGACCCCAAACTTTGAAACTGTATTAAATAGTTGTAGCGAAGTGAAGTGTTTTAGTTTGTTCTTAGTCATAATTATCATCTTTAGAGTCCTCATTTAGATAACGATGCAAATGTGCTTTAATACGGAGCGTTGTCCTTCATTTTAAAACCTCATTAATCTTGTTCATTATTTTATTTACGCATGTCATTAGAGCTTTTTGTGGTGACTTTTCTGGACTATTTGAGGTGTGTGTTCAGTCATTGTTTTAGCAGAAATAATATATAGATCAGCTTGATCTGTTTCTCTCACTATCAACATCATTTATCCTGCAAGTGAAACACACGAGATGTTAAGGTTGGACTGGTTAGCATGGCCCAGTTAGCCTTTGCTAGCTGTAACTGCAGCATGTGTTTAAATGTTGCAGTATATTCTGATTAGATACATATTTGTGCATTATATTATATATGATGTTTTATTGGAGCAGAGCAGCTGAGATGAGTGGGGATGTTAATGAATCAGATAGAGGATCTATAGATGGATGCATACATGAGCAGTGAGAGAAAGCAGAAATAGAAAGAGGAGCAGGTCTCCTTCACAGCAGAGCTGGAGGAACAGAGGAGAACAAGGAGCTTTTGTCCAGCTGATCACATCCTGATCCTTTAAAACGCTCTCTTTTCTTCACTTATATACTTTACTACACTCTGTTTATTTGTTTGTGTTGTTTCAGATTGACCTGCACTAAAGATTTAAACTGCACATACAAAAACTCAACTGGCTGCTTTACATTTTCATTTAGTATTTTCTCTTAAAGGGACAGTACAACCGAAAGTGAAATATTTCCATTTCATCGATCATTTACTTACACTCGTCTCATTCCAAACCTGTTTGACTTTTGTTAATATTCTAAACACAATTAAGATATTTTTTTTAATTAACCCTAAGACTTTTTATCTCTCCATTGAAATATTTAATTTAGACTTTTATTCACATATAGGCCTACAGTATACGCCTACACATATATAGATCATAATTTTTCCATGTTTGCCATATGTGTATGTGTGTCAATAGTATTGTGTATCGATAATAGTCAGAGATATTGAGGATAGCAGATGTCTTTGTCGATAGTCAAGACTATATTAGGCTCATTCTCCTATTATTATTATTAGGTGGCCTATTATTATTGGGCTATTATTATCAAATTGCCCCGCTATTTCACCTCAACGTCGCATTTCACACACACATGCAAATGAGGATTAGGCTTCTCCTCCTTATTGGAAATGTTTTAAAAACACTCTAAAACTAAGCCCACATCAAAACTGAACTGCAGGGTGATAAACAAATTAGACTATGTCAAGAGTGCAAAAACAGACATCTTCTTGAGCTATGAGCTATGAATGAACATGACCAAACTGCACCGGCAGCATTTCGGTTTCTTTACAGCACATTAACAAAAACATTGATGCTTATTCTTCATCATCCTTATTATAAAAAATATGCAGTTAGTAGGTTATCAGTCTAGAGTAGGGCTCGTCATGGGCTACTGATGTAACCTATCCGTTTAATGTAACTTTACTCTGAAAATATGAACTTACCTGAAAATACTTTTATCTTTAACGTGTTCGTCAGTTTTTCAGTATGTTTGAAAGTATATTATTTTGGTTATTGGTGCTTCCAGACTCTCTCTCACACACGTGCAGTTTAAAATCACCAAATAGTTATGAAATAGCATACGACAAGTACAGAGAGTCTCTCTCTTGACCCCCATGCATGATATCGTGTATCGCAATCTCACAGATATGACCATATGAAAAATCCTCATATCGCTCAACACTAGTGTCAATCATTGTTTTGATGCTTACATTATTTAGATGCAAAAAAACAAAGCCTAAATTAAATCAGTTCATCATATAAAGCCATTTTACTTCGTCACAAGCCTTGTGTTAAACCATTCCATTCATATGGATTTGTTTTGTGTGTTTATGATCTTTTTGGACCCTCTTTTATTATTCTACACATTTTTCTTTCCAGTTCAGCCAGATGGTTAAAGGACACAGCAAAAATATATTGTTCAGAAATCATTGCAGCGTAAAAGGTACATGTCGCTAAAACTACAGGAACAACCTGTTTCGGGGCTTTCTGCTGCACATCAAATCAAATGAATGAGAGAGATCATTTCATAAACAATATTTGAAAGAATGTTGGTATTGTGTTGGTTCAGTATAGTTACAAACATTCTGTTTGGTTCTTCATCTTCAAAATATCTTCTTTTGTGTTCAGCAAAGAAAGAATGTCTTACAGGTTTGGAAAGACATAATCAACATAAATGATGACAGAATCATTTTTTGGGTGAGCTGTCCCTTTAAGGTTGATTTGTCCCAAAAATTACAAATCATCATTTACTCACTGCTGCATGACAGTTCTTGCAGGGCAGAAACTAAGGAATATGAGATTGACATTATTTTGGGGTGAACTATTCCTTGAAAACGCTAATATCTAATCTAAGCTCCTTCAGCTGATGTCTGTGTTAATTTATTAGCAGCTAATCTCCATTGTACAGCCATGTTGACTCTCTCTCTCTCACACACACACACACACACACACACACACACACACACACTCTCTGTAGTGCTTTCCTGTTCTCTGAGGTCACGTGAGGTCATCCTGAGGTTAATGGCCGTTTTTAAACGAAATCATCTACTTGTTTTGAGCTTTGATGTGGCCGCTGTGCATTTAGTGTTTTCCCGCGAGCGTTCGCTGTGGTTTGGGGGTGTTTGAGCTTCCTGTTGGCTGGAGAGCTTCTCTTTACAGCTGTGTTTGGGTTTAGAGGGAATTCCTCCTCAATATCCGCTCTTTCAAGTTCAACTCCACTCTATAATTTCCAAAAGTATCACCGGCGGCAGTAGAGGGTCTTTAGTGCCGCTCCAGTGAGTCAAAGCGAAAGACTTCCCGAGGAACTCGATTATCCGCACCGCTTCGGCTCTTGGCACATTATGTGCACATATTACTTCAACTATTTGTTTCTTCACTCATTATTTAATCAGACTTTCAAAAAAATATCTTTATTAGATTATGACCAATGCAAGTGTTGTTTTTAATAAATCTATACATTTCTGTTTAAATGAAATGAATCCTTTCATTCAGTAGGCCTAAGGATCAGAATTGATCTACAATTTTACAAGTTTTGTACTTTAAAAAATGCTGTTTTATAACTTTCTATTCATCAAAGAATTCTGAAAAAAGAAGCAGCACAACTATTTTTAACATTGATAATAATCAGAAATGTTTCTTGAGCAGCAAATCCGTATATTAGAATAATTTCTGAAAGTAATGATGCTGAAAATCCAGCTGCGCATCACGGAAATCGATTGCATTTTACAATACATTCAAATAGGAAACCATTTTTTTTATTGTAGGAATATTTCACAATATTACTGTTTTTAACGTACTTGATGATCAACTAGATGCCGCCTTGGTAACACTTTTTTTCAAAATCATTTAAAAAATCTTACTGACTCCAAACATGTGTTTATATGTGGTGGGTTTCTGATTGTAGCTTTCACTCCTGGTGAATGTTAAATGTTCAGAGAATGAGATATGCTGGATAGACACACACACACACACACACACACACACACACACACCCTCACACAATCCAGCGGTCTGTCTGATCACTGTTCAGTGTTATTTGTGAAAGGTGAGCTGTGTGTGTGTGTGTGTGTGTGTGTGTGTGTGTGTGTGTGTGTGTGTGGTTTATGAGGACACAAATTTGTATAATGACATGGGTATGACATAAGTATTACAAGGAGAAGGTGATTTATGAGGACATTTTCAGTGTCCCCATAATTTAAAATGCTTATAAATCATACAGTGTGCGTTTTTTGGGGGGAAAATATAAATGCACCGTCTCCTGTGAGGGCTAAGTTTAGGTGTAGGGTAGGTGTAGGGCAATAGCACATACAGCTTGTACAGTATAAAAACCATTACGCCTATGGAGAGTCCCTGTAAACCATAAAAACCAACATGTGTGTGTGTGTGTGTGTGTGTGAGAGAGAGAGGGTGCGTGTGTGTGCATGTGTCGCTGTTTATTGTGTTTTGCTTCACGTTACTTTGCAGATGTATGGAATTCATCCGTCATCTCTCTCCACCAATCACAGCGCAGCATCATTTAAACAGAGGGGAAAACAAGCACAACTAACTCACACACACACACACACACACACACACACACACACACACACACACACAGCCTGTTTTCTGTCTTTTCTCACTGACCGTCTCTCATCCAGCTCGGTTTTAGGGCACTGGAAAGGTGATAAATAACCCCCTTTTTACCCCCTCAGATGATCACATGATTGAGCACATGACTTGTCACTTCCATTTTTTCCACTTCGTCCCCTTTAGGCTCTGATCTGAATAGCTTACCCTGCTTTTCATAATGTTTTTGCAGTATTCAATATGCATGCCTTATTTGCCTAAATTTGCAGTTTACAACGTGTAGCCCTGTATCCCACAATGCAATGCTCTCAACTTGACCTAGATCTGCTTCCACTGTGATTTATAACATCATCTTGACTCATTGTTTGACACGAAACACAAAGTTTGGATTAAATGCAATTATTTAAAACATTTTAACAATAAATAAATTATTATAATAACTAGGTTCCAACCAGTTACTAAAAAATAGGCAGTATCTTTGTTGTTGTTGGTAACTATAGTGAACTATTAAATATCATTTACATTAAAATAATTCTGAAATAAAATGAAATATGAATATTAGATGGAAAAAAATAAACTTGAACAACATAGACCTAATGAAATTAGTAGCCCTTTGTAACTAATGAAATAAAATTTGTTTACTTCAAAATACTAAACTTATTAAATATAAATTGAAATAAAAAGAAATGAAAGCTAAATAGAAATATAAAAATCTAAAAGTAATACAAAAAATTACAAAGACCCAACAAAATTGCTAAAAACAAATGTAAAATGAAAATGTTATAAAAATAAAAATAAAAGTTATTCTCACAACACAAGAAAATATATATAAATATAGGTTAAAAATTAAATAAGAAGAGTATATAAAGAGTAAAATGTGCAATAAAATAAAATGTGCAGGACATTATACTGTAGACTTAATAAATAATAATAAAGGCAGGGATGTGCAAGAGGAATGTGCAAACAGGTTTTACAGGGTATATAAATAGCAAATATACGGATGGTGGAGAATAATGAATATCTTACTGATTATTAAATGGAGTCATGTTGATGTAATTAGATCGAGTTTGAGTTTAGGAGCCTGATGGCCTGAGGGAAGAAGCTCCTCCTCAGTCTCTCAGTTTTTGCCATCATGCTCCTGAAGCGCTTGCAGATGGCAGTAAAATGAAAAGATGGTTACCGGGGTGAGTAGAATCTTTGGTGATTTTAGCAGCTCTGCTTTTGCAGCGTTTGAGGTAGATGTCCTGCAGAGAGGGGAGAGCAGACCCTGAGATGCGCTCAGCTAAGCGCACGACTCTCTGTAGAGCTTTGCAGTCCTGGTTTGAGACGTTACCATACCACACTGAGATGCACTGAGTCAGTACACTTTCTATGGCCCCTGAATAGAAAGTTTTCAGGATAGCTGGTGAGACCCTGAATTTCCTCAGCTGTCGCAGATGGTACAGTCTTTGCCTGGCTTTCTTAACCTGAGTCTGAATGTGTGTAGTCCATGTCAGGTCCTCGGAGATGTTTACACCGAGGTACTTGAAGCTGCTCACCCTCTCCACAGGGGTCCCACTGATCATAAGAGGAGTGTAGGGCCGCTGCTGTCTCTTCCTGAAGTACTACTAATAAGTACTACAGATTGTATAAATACTGCTAAAGTAACACTGGGCAGTATTCAGGTTATACTGTAATACTATGCTGTTTCTTGCCATTTTGAGAAAAAACTTTATATTATTTGAATCGTCTGAATTGTGATATTCAAACTAACATATATTTTTTAAATGACCTTGGTAACTAAGTGTAGTAAAATATGTTTACATTTTATGACTAAAATTACAGTATATAAATTTAAATAAATACAAATTAAAGCTAAAATCGCAAAAGCATCACGCAATTGCTAAAACCTAAATTTAAAATATAAAATGTATTTATTGTGTTTGCATTAAAAAGTGTTCTATAGTATTTCATTCCATTCCAGTTTTCCGAATGGAATACTAGAGTGTGTCTTACTGCAATATATTATAAACTATATTAATATGATGCGCCATTCTAAACATTTCAAACTTTGAATGATCATAAATGTTGTTTAATTCATCCAAACACACTCTCTCCACATTGATATGATTCCTGCAGCAGTCTGTGTGTCTTGACCTGGTTTTATTCTCGTCTTCTGTTTATTGTGTTGTGTTCATGTAAACCTCCTGAGCTGCTTTAGAGCGCTTCATATTGCTCTGATTGCTGGCCTAGAGGCCGCTCTCTGATTGGACATCCCACGCAGGTGCTGTCTGTCATTTGAGCCGTGATTGGTGAAAGGAGCTGTCAATCAGCGGCTGGAATGTTGGCTTCTGTCCGAGAACAATAGCAGGAGGGATTGTGTTCAGAAAGTAAAGCTCTCGGAGGAATCCCGGGTGGATTGTACAGCATTCCTTTCACGAGCAGGAGAACAGGCCTTCTGTATTACATGATTATTTCTTTCGTTATGAATGCATTTGAGTAGCTATGTGTGACATTAATCTGAGGCCGATTACAATACCACATTAAACACCGTGCTGACCAGGTTTATTTTCCTATTTTAAATATATATGTAATACAA
>CM050412.1:36027235-36034735 GCA_027564155.1 Gymnocypris eckloni scoliostomus | reverse complement strand
CCACACACGCACACACACACACACACACACACACACACACACACACACACACACACATCACACACACACACACAAACACACAGCACACACACACACACACACACACACACACACACACACACAGATCCTACAGCACCTGTAAATGTTAATTGACGTCATGTCAGGTGTTTGGTTTCACTGCTTCATTTCTCTTGCTTCTACATGTTTCTGTTTGTATCTGTCTGTCTGTGTGTGTGTGTGTGTGTGTATATGTCTCATTGTTACTGTTCCAGCATCAAAGCTGAAAGCCTTGCTGTTTGTGGCTGTTTTGTGGTATGGGCGTGTGTATCTGAGGGGGTTCTGCTTCACCAGGAACATGCTTGAATTCAAGGAAACCTCTGGGATGTGTGAGAGGAAATTCAGTCAGAACGTCACTCTCTTTTTGTCTTGAGATCAAGCTAATCTCATCTCCTCTTACACTCCCTGAGGCTGTGTGTGTGTCTGTGTTCATATCAGTTCACTGCACATCCACACAGCTGAGGTGGACACGTTTGGCTCCAGGTCGACTCTGTAAAATATGTGTGTTACAGTAAATGTGTTTTGTTAGTAGATAATGAAGTTGAGACCTGCATTTGAGACACCATTTAGTGAAAATGATTAAACAACCTGTTATAGTGTTGTGTGAGGCATGTGTCGTGTGTGAGTGTGTGGGCGAGAGAAAACACCAGTCTCTTAAGCAGCGCTTGACGAATCACTCTGACACTGGACTCAATGACGGGTTAAGGTCTGGTTTTCTCTCTGGACGTCCTGTCATGTGATCACTGAGAGCGTTTCACCAGAAGCTGCTCAAGAACCTCCATCTGTGAGAGTTAAAGGTCATTAAAGCCATTACAACTAAATCAGTCAGAACTTACAGACTGATAGACTTTAACATTTGATTTGAGTGAAACAGAATATTCAGCAGGAACTGATTTTTTGTTATAGAATCAGAATTTGATTGTAATATGAAACTTAAGCTACGATAATATTAAATATTTTCCATCATCCACACAGCCTTTGTTGCATTTTCTCTAGAATTACTTCCTGAATATTTTTTATATTTAGAACAATATGCACAATAATATTTTTTTAATATTATTTATAAAAAAAAAATCTGACCATAATTATACATATAGAATAGTAATCAATGACAATAATTGTACTCATTATTTAATATCTCCATCTTAACATTGTATATAAACTACTGTTCAAAAGTTTGGGGTCGGTAAGATTTTTGAAATGTTTTTGAAAGAAGTCTCGTGCTCTCCAAGACTACATTTATTTGATCAAAAATGCAGTAAAATTGTGAAATATTACAATTTAAAATAACTGTTTCCTATTTTAATATGGTTTAAAATGTAATGTATTTCGGTGTATTATTATCAATGTTGAAAACAGTCGTACTGTTTCATATTTTTGTGGAAACAGGATTATTTGATGAGCAGAAAGTTCAAAAGAACAGTGTTTATTTGAAATAAAAATCTCTTGTAACACTATAAATGTCTTTACTGTGACTTCTGATCAGTTTAATGCATCCCTAACAGTTCCCACGCCTCATATGTACCCCGTCCAGAGCTGAGGACTCAGATTGGTCTGTGATGGAGGACTGAAAGTGACCCCGGGGTTTTTCTCTCACACGGATCTAGTTTCTGGACACTCTCAACCAGAACTAGATCTGCAGTCAGCGCCAGAAGAACCGTTAGATCCGCGTCTGTTATAAGAGAGGCGATGTATCCCAGCGGCCCAATAAATAGTTGCTTCAGCTTTAACTTTGACAGCATCG
Organism: Gymnocypris eckloni scoliostomus; assembly: GCA_027564155.1. Classification (NCBI taxonomy): domain Eukaryota; kingdom Metazoa; phylum Chordata; class Actinopteri; order Cypriniformes; family Cyprinidae; genus Gymnocypris; species Gymnocypris eckloni. Next base: position 36,032,934 of record CM050412.1, on the reverse strand, counting down.
GCCGGTTATGCTGTTCATAAATCAGATCTCTATCAGCGAGCCGCTCTCTGTTTACTAACACGACTCCGTGACCTTTGACCTCTGACATTTGTTCAAGCCATTAGTCGAGAGGTGACGACGTGTCTCCGCTCCTCAGATCTTCAGTGACTGATGCTTCGAGTTAATGGATCTGTAAATGTGCCGTCTCTCTCTCTCTCTCTCTCTCTCTCTCTCTCTCTCTCTCTCTCTCTCTCTTCTCTCTCTCTCTCTCTCTCTCTCTCTCTCTCTCTCTCTCTCTCTCTCTCTCTCTCTCTCTCTCTCTCTCTCTCTCTCTCTCTCTCTCTCTCTCTCTCCCTCTCTCTCTCTCTCTCTCTCTCTCTCTCTCTCTCTCTCCCTCTCAATTCAATCAATTCAATTCAATTCAAAATTGCTTTATTGGCATGACTGTAAATTATACAATATGGCCAAAGCTTAATATTCATGTACAAAAAGATACAAAAATAATAATGTAATAATTAAATGAACATCGCATTAATAGGATATTATAACATCTTATAAGTATTAAACTGTAACACATTAGAACTGATACCACAGTCTTTAAATAGAAACATACATATATACATACTGAATCACTGTGGTGGACAATAGAGTAACACACATGCAGGTCAGGTCAAACACAATACACATTCACCTGCTGTTTCTCAGACTGTGACACACACACACACACACACAGACAGACACAGAGTTACACACACACACACACACACACACACACACACACACACACACTCACCTACTGTCTCTCAGGCTGTGGCACATCCACACGTATCTCGCAGCAAGTGCTGCTGTCTGTCCCTCTCCTAATAGTATCTTTATTTGATCTGTTTCACTAATGGCTGTAAAGTTATTTACGATGTTGGTGAGTTTGTTGAAGTAGAGGTGTCTTATGGGTATATATTTATGACAGTGAAGGAGAAAGTGCGTCTCGGTCTCGATCTCTCCTGTCTCACAGTGAACACACACTCTTTGCTCTCTGGGTAACCAGCTCTTTCTGTGTCTGCCCGTCTCGATGGCTAGTCTGTGTTCACTGAGCCTGTACGGTCAGGATCCGTCTCTGCTTTGTGTCTCTGACACTCTGGAGATAGTCTTCCAATTCATAATTAGATTTTAGAGTTCGATAGAATTGTAATTTGCTTTGTGTTTTAGTTTCTTGATCCCAATGTTCCAGATATGTATTTTAGATTGTTTGATAATTTGGTTTATTTTGATGTTTAGGTGAGAAGCAGTGCTGGTCTGAGACTGGTTAGTGTTAGTAGAGTTAGTCCGGTTAGTAAGTCTCAGAACCAGCTGACTGAGTGGACTCTTTCGGGTTCAGTTCTTGGGTTTGTAATGCTTTAAAATGATTCTGTGGGACTTGATTTAAGATGCATCCAGAATTTGAGGATCTTTTGCATATTAATAATCAATGGGAATCGGCCTAATTCTGCCCTGCATGCATTATTGGGTGTTTTTCTTTGTAGTTTTAGGATCATTTTGTTCTGTTGGATGTCTGTCCCATCTAGTGTAGCTCTGATCACTGAGTGGACCCCAAACCTCACTTCCATACAGCGCTATGGGCTGAATCACACTATCAAAGATCTTACACCAAATTGGGCGGTATTTCAATATTTATGAATTTTTCTTGATTGCATATAGAGCTCTTGAGCTTTATCTTTGAGAGCATTCACTGCCATACTGAAACTCCCGATGCAGTGATGATCAGGCCGAGGTAAGTGTACTGCATCGTGTGTTCTAGTGCGGTGCTGCCTAGACTGAACCGGTATCTGTGCTCCTGACATCTGGGCTTGTTCTGAAAGACCATAATGCTGGTCTTTTTGAGGTTTACTGCCAGGGCCCAGTTCTGGCAGTAGTTGTCCAGCAGGTCTAGGTGTTGCTGTAGTCCCTGTGGGGTGGATGACAGCAGCACCAGATCATCTGCGTACAGCAATAGCTTGATGTTTTGGTCTTGTAGAGTGAGTCCAGGGGCTGTAGACTGTTCCAACAGCACCGCTAGTTCATTAATGTAGATGTTGAACAGTGTTGGACTCAGGCTACAGCCCTGCCGCACTCCTCTCTTCTGAGTGAAGAAGTCTGTGTGTTTGTTGCCAATTCGGATTGCACATTTGTTGTTTGAATACATTGATTTAATAATATCATAAACTTTACCCCCTACACCACTTTGTAAAAGTTTGTAATATAATCCGTCATGCCAAATAGAATCAAATGCTTTTTTGAAATCGATAAAACATGCAAATATTTTTCCATTTTTGGTGTGTTTTACGTGTTTATTGATTAGGGTGTGTAGGGTGTAAATGTGATCTGTAGTTCTATAATTAGGAAGAAAGCCAATCTGACTAGGGCTCAGGACATTGTGTTCGTTAAGGAAGTTTACTATTCTATTGTTTAAAATACTGCTAAATAACTTCCCAGATTACTGCTCACACAAATGCCTCTGAAATTATTAGGGTCCAGTTTGTCTCCACTCTTGTGAATAGGGGTAATGAGTCCTTGGCTCCAGATGTCAGGAGAACAGCCTGAACTAAGTACAAGGTTGAATAATCTGAGCACAGCTGTCTGAAGCGCAGGTGTGCTGTGTTTCAGCATTTCTCCCAGAATGCTGTCAGGACCACAAGATTTCCTACATTTTTGGCTTTTGAGTTTGTTTGTCAATTCTTCATGTGTAATTGGGAAGTCAAGTGGGTTTTGATTATTTTTAATTGTGTCTTCATAAGTTTGGAGATTTAGTTTGATCAGATTATAATTGTCATTAAGTTGATTTGGTGGGATTTCTTTATATAAGTTTTCAAAATGTTTTGTCCAAATATCCCCATCTTGTATTGGTAGGTCTTGTGGTTTAGTTGTGCTCAGATTATTCCACATATCCCAGAACTGATTCTGATTTACTGAATGCTCTATTTCTTGTAAACTTTTGGTCAGATGGTGTTGCTTTTTTGCTCTAATTGTGTCTTTGTATTGTTTTAGTTTTGAACAGTATTCAGATCTTATGTCAGCATTGTATGGTTCTTTATGTTTCAGATTTGATAATTGTCTAAGTTGTTTTCTTAATGCTTTGCAATCTAAGTCAAACCATTTTTCATTTTTTGGTGTTTTTCTTAGTGTATTTTCTGCCTTTCTTTTCAATTCACTTATATATGCTGCTTTTTTAAATATGTAATTGATTTCATTTGTAGCCGAATTAACACCATCTTTAGTAGTTTCAAATGTTTTATTCATAAATTTAGTGAATAGATTATTCAGTTCTTCAGAATTCAGTGCTTGGGTAAATTTGTCTGCACTGTCTGAAGTCCATTTGTATCTCTGCTGGACCTGATATAATTTGCAGGTCTCCAGCTGGATTTGTTCTTGTGTGATGTGTTTTAATATAGATGTTAGTTTGGTTATGGTCAGAAAGCGGAGTTTGTTGTATGACAGTGAATGCACTGAAGGAGGACGGGTCCATGTCAGTGATGGTATAGTCCACTACACTAGCTCCAAGACCTGAACAACACGTGAACCTCCCTAAAGAGTCCCTCTGATCCTGCCATTGAGTATGTACAGGCCCGAGGCTCGGCAGAGCTGCACTAATTCTCTACCGGTTTTATTCACTGTTTGGTCGAGATTGTTTCTTGGTGGGAGGTTTTTGTGAGGCTCAGGGGCTTTGGCCAAGACATGTTCATTGCCCTTTGGATCGATGTTATCTGGTTCAGATCCAGTTCTTGCATTAAAGTCTCCACACAGCAGCACGCTTCCTGGGCCTGGAAGCGGCTGATCTCTGTGTGGATGTTATTCAGATATTCCTCATCATGGTAAGGGATTCTGCTGGAGGAATGTAGATGGCACACAGATACGTGTCAGTGGTTGAAATACCAGTTTGATTATTTAGTTTCAACCAACAATGAAATTTACTCAGTGCAATAACAGAGATGTGTTTGGCCAGAGCTTCCCTGTACCACACCAAAATTCCTCCCGAGTCTCGTCCACGGTGGACTGTATTTAATTTAACTGAGGGTACAATTACTTCATAGTAGCCTGAGGGACAGTAGGTAAGCGCATCATTTCGACACCAGGTCTCGGTGAGAATGATGATGTCAGCATCTTTTACATTTTCCAGAAAAACTGGGTCTGTGCTTTTAGAACCAAAAGTCGAAGAATGAAGACCCTGAATATTCCAACAAATTATATGAAATGAACGCATAAGTATTTTGTTGATATTAAAGATAAACCTTTTTGGTAAGACAGAGAGAAAATAACCTGTGAAAAATATGTATGCAAATTACATCTAGTGCACTCTCTCTCTCTCTCTCTCTCTCTCTCTCTCTCTCTCTCTCTCTCTCTCTCTCTCTCTCTTCTGGGTGTTCTGTGTCACTTCTGCGTTTCTCTCACTGCTTCAGGGCTGCGTTTCCCAAAAGCATCATGAGCTTAAGTACATCATACACACTGAACACTTAGGCTTACGATGCTTTTGGAAACACAGCCCTGGTCTAATTCAGACTCTCTTCACTAGTGGACAGATGAGGGGCTGTAGTTGATGAACTTTGACCTTTCTCATTATTCTGTGTGACTCTTTATATGTCATTGTGTTTACAAGAACAGATTACATCTAGAAAATACACATTTTATTATAAAATTTGTAGTTCATTTTAACTTCACTAGTTCATTTGTAGTTCATATCTAAGTCATAAAAAACATGAAAAATTAAGCATTATAATAAATGTATTTGTGATCCAGACCATTATATATATAGTTTCATTACAGTTACTAATTGAATTTAACCATATATATATACACACACATATATATTAGTGCTGTCAAACGATTAATCATGATTAATTGCATCCAAAATAAAAGTTTTTGTTTAAATAATATATGTGTGTGTTCTGTGTATATTTATTATGTATATATAAACACACACACACACATGCATGTATATATTTAAGAAAAATATGTTATGTTTATATATGAAATATGTTTAAATATGATATAAACTAAATTAATATAAAAATTAGTGGTGGGCCGTTATCGGCGTTAACGTGCTGCGTTAACGAGACTCTTATCGGCGATAAAAAATATCGCCGTTAATCTATTCTCAAAGTTGGGTTGGGAGCTGGGTCTATACTACGCAAGCTATGATGACTTTCACCCTGATATTTTAGCGGATGTATACCTGGGGCGATCTTGAACTAGAGGCTCGCAGTCCGTGATGGACAGATTGTTAACGGCTGGTCTATGTGGTAATACAATCGGGCAGGACATCCAAACGCTCATCTATCATTCATCAACCTCAAATATGGCTTTTCATCTGAAAGATGTATGTAGTAACAACTTTACATGGCCGCTCAATATGATGTTAACCTAGAGAAATGTGCTATTGAAGTGTTTGTGTGGAAGCGTTTGCTGCAGGACAGGCTCGCTCACTTGCTCTTAAAATCTCCGTCATTCTTCGTCATACAGATAAAGTAGCCTAATACATCTTTCAAATCTGGAAAGACTCTACGTTTATTTGTGTGCACTCAGAATAACAACCTTTTAAGCAAACAGGATGCGCTTTAGGTCTCATATGAACTTGAGAATTCACTCCCATGTCACCCTCTGCTTCGAACCTGTGTGTATGCCTAACGTTACTGTGAAATTACCACATCAGACGTGACGTGCTAACATGGATGCAGCTATGAAGCGCGGGT